>MU699072.1:30387-172731 GCA_026770625.1 Nicotiana glauca | reverse complement strand
TTTTTGATCAAATTTCAGTTTCATTTTCCTTAAACATTTTCAGAAAATAATTTAACAGAAAAATTCTTTTACCGGGGTTCTGGACCTCCGATTTCGATTCCGGGCATATGCCCGGGTTCCATATTTTTCTACGGATTTTCTGATATCGTCAAATCACGGGTCCTGGTCCGTTTACCAAAAATGTTGACCAAAGTTAACTATATCAATATTAATATCAAAATCCTTCAAATTTTTCACATAACTCATATATTTCAACATGTAAATTTTCCGGCTTCGCGCCCGGACTGCGCACGCAAATTGTGTCAACTATAAATGAGGTTTTCAAGGCCTCAGAAGCTCAAAATGCTTGAGAAAACAAGTGATGACCCTTTGGGTCGTCACAGTAGCTGCTGCATCTATCATGGTGGCTTCTGAAATTTTAAAGAATGGATTTTTACTTGGAAAAGGCTTGGGTGCTTCGTTACAGGGCATCATACAACCGGTATCTCTTCCTGGAAACTTGGATACTTTCGGTTTAGGCTTTAAGCCCACTACTGCTGACATAAGGCGAGCTAAGCAGATGAAAAATAGAGCATGGACCCTTCCAAAACCCATACCCCACCTATCCCGTTCCTTTGTCCGGCCTGGTACTAAGAGGCGCCCAACAACGATAATGCTTCATTCTGTAATGATGGAACCCGACAAGGAGCTGATAGAAAGGTTTGAAAAGTTGTTTGATGAGGTGAATAAGACGGAGGCAGGCGACGGTCCAAGCAAAGCAGATGTGCAGTTCGTGGGGGCCCGTGCCAAGCTTAATAATTGGGAAGCTACTCCTCTTCCTACCTGGAGGGAGTTGTGGTAGTTAGTTTTGATTTTCCTTTCAGTTTAATCTGGATTATTTCCAAGGTTGTAATTCGAATGCTATATTTCATCTGTTTGGATGAGTCAAACCTTGTTATCTTACAATTTTAATGAAATGCAATTTCCTCTCTTTTTCATTCCTGATAGTCTTTATTTTGTCTTTCTTTTCTTTCTTGTGCAGTCCCTTTTATGCTAGTATCACTGATGTGTCATGCATGCAGAGTCTTCGTCCTAGTCTTGATTACCAATCTAACTCCGAAATAATAATACAAGAAATTGATTGTGATGACGAGGTAGAATATGATGATGAGGAAGCCTTTGAAGAAATCAGTAAAGAATTAAGTCAATTTGAGGAAAAACCCAAACCTAACCTGAATGACACAGAGGCAATCAATTTAGGGGATGAGGAGAATGTTCGGGAAACAAAAATAAGTGTTCATTTGGAAGCTCCGCTCAGAGAAGAAATAATCAAAGCATTGTTTGAGTACAAAGATGTTTTCGCATGGTCATATGACGATATGCCGGGTTTAAGTACCAACTTGGTGGTCCACAAATTGCCCACTGACCCCGCATGCCCTCCGGTCAAGCAGAAGCTGAGGAAATTTAAAACAGATATCAGTGTGAAGATCAAAGAAGAGGTTACCAAGCAGTTTGATGCGAAGGTCCTCCGGCTCACCCGGTATCCCACCTGGTTAGCTAAGGTTGTGCGTGTACCAAAGAAGGATAGAAAGACTAGAGTGTGCGTTGATTATCGTGATCTCAATAAGGCGAGTCCAAACGACAATTTTCCACTGCCAAATATCCATATATTGATTGACAACTGTTCCAAACATGAGATTGGTTCCTTCGTGGATTGTTGTACGGGTTATCACCAGATTTTGATGGACGAGGAAAATGCGGAAAAGACAGCGTTCATCACGCCTTGGGGAACGTATTGTTATAGGGTTATGCCATTTGGGTTAAAGAACACAGTGGAAATATATATGAGGGAATTGACCACCATGTTCCATGATATGATACATCGGGAAATTAAGGTCTATGTCGACGACGTGATCATAAAGTCACGGAAGCAATGTGACCATGTTAAATACCTGAGAAAGTTTTTCCAGAGGCTCCGCAGGTACAACCTCAAACTTAATCTAGTAAAATGTGAATTTGGAGTCCCGTCAGGGAAGCTGTTGGGGTTCGTGGTAAGTCGACGCGGTATTGAGTTAGATCCATCCAAAATCAAAGACATTCAAGAGTTACCGCCACCAAGAAGTAAGAAAGGGGTGATGAGTTTGCTCGGCAGGTTAAATTACATCAGCAGGTTCATTGCTCAGCTTACAACGACTTGCGAGCCTATCTTTAAGCTGCTAAAGAAAGATGCTGCAGTTAGATGGACGGATGAATGTCAGGAAGCATTTGACAAAATTAAAGAGTATTTAGCCTGTCCACCTGTGTTTGTTCCGTCAGAGCCGGGAAGACCCTTGATCCTCTATTTGACAGTTTTGGATAACTCTTTTGGTTGTGTACTGGGGCATCATGACATCATAGGAAAAAAAGAGCAGGCAATTTACTACCTCAGCAAGAAGTTCACATCTTATGATGTAAAATACACGCAACTTGAGAGGATGTGTTGTGCTCTAACCTGGGTAGCGCAGAAATTAAAACATTACTTGTCATCGTATACCACCTATCTCATCTCGAGGTTGGACCCATTGAAGTACATTTTTCAAAAGCCCATGCCCACAGGGAGGCTCGCGAAATGGCAAATCTTGCTCACAGAATTTGATATTGTCTACGTGACCCGTACTGCGATGAAAGCACAAGCGGTGGCTGATCATCTAGCCGAGAACCCAGTTGATGACGAGTACGAACCATTGAAGACATATTTCCCCGATGAGGAGAAAATGCACGTCAAGGAATTAGAACAAGTCGAAAGGCCAGGGTGGAAGTTGTTTTTTGATGGGGCTGGCAATACCAAAGGCGTCGGGATAGGAGCGGTACTTATTTTTGAGACAGGGCAGCATTACCTTGTTACAGCTTAACTTCGCTTCTACTGCACAATAACATGGATGAATACGAGGCATGTATCTTGGGTTTCAGGTTGGCTATAGACATGGGTATCCAGGAGATCATGGTCATGGGTGACTCAGATCTTCTAGTGCATCAGATTCAGGGAGAGTGGGAGACACGAGACTTGAAGCTCATACCGTATTGACAGTCTTTGCACGAACTTTGTCAACTTCAGTCAATAGATTTCAGGCACATTCCAAGGATTTATAATGAAGTTGCTGATGTTTTGGCCACTTTGGCGTCAATGTTGCATCATCCAGATAAGGCATGCGTGGACCTATTGCAGATTCAAGTTCAAGATCAACATGCCCATTGTAACATGGTGGAGGAAGAGCTTGATGGTGAGCCATGGTTTCATGATATCAAAGAATACCTCAGGATGAGAGTATATCTAGTACAGGCCACCGGGTATCAAAAGAGAGCCATTAGACTCTTAGAAAGCGAATTTTTTTTTAGTGGAGGAGTGTTGTACAAAAGAACTCCAGATCTTGGTTTATTGAGGTGCATGGATGCTAAACAAGCTACAACTATCATGACCGAGGTACATACGGGAGTCTGTGGACCTCATATGAGTGGATATGTATTGGCCAAGAAGATTCTTCAAGCAGGATATTATTGGCTCACTATGGAACGAGATTGTATCAGTTTCTTACGCAAGTGTCATCAGTGCCAAGCACATGGAGATTTGATTCATTCTCCCCCATCTGAATTGCACACAATGTCGGCACCATGGCCTTTTGTTGCTTGGGGAATGGATGTCATTGGGCTAATCGATCCAGCGGCGTCTAATAGGCACAGGTTTATTCTAGTAGCCATTGATTACTTCACTAAATGGGTGGAAGCGAAAACTTTCAAATTAGTGACCAAGAAGGCAGTGGTCGATTTTGTGCATTCAAATATCATTTGTCGATTCGGAATCCCGAAGGTGATTATCACAGACAATGGTGCCAATCTCAACAACCATCTGATGGCAGAGACATGTCAGCAGTTTAAGATCACGCACCGCAATTCCACTCCATATCGTCCTAAGGCTAATGGATCAGTCGAGGCAGCTAACAGGAACATCAAGAAGATACTTCGAAAAATGGTGGAAGTATCCAGGCAGTGGTCTGAGAAGTTACCCTTTGCCCTGTTATGCTATCGCACTACTGTTCGCACTTTAGTAGGGGCGACTTCTTATTCATTGGTATATGGTATGGAGGCAGTGATACCTACAGAGGTTGAAATACCATCCCTTCGGATTATCGTCGAGGCGGAAATTGATGATGATGAGTGGGTCAAAGCTCGCCTGGAACAATTGAGCTTGATTGATGAAAAGAGATTGGCAGCAGTATGTCATGGACAGTTGTACCAACAGAGAATGGCAAGAGCATATAAGAAGAAAATGCGCCCATGGAAGTTCGAAGTTGGGCAATTGGTGTTGAGATGTATCCTACCTCACTGGGCTGATGTAAAAGGAAAGTTCGCCCCTAACTAGCAGGGGCCATTTGTTATAACCCGAATGTTGTCTAATGGTGCATTGTATCTAACAGATGTGGAAGGAAACTGTGTAGAAATGGCTATCAACTCTGATGCAGTCAAGCAATACTATGTATGATTTCTTTATCTATATGTATATAATGGTATTTGGCATGTTTTGAGATTGAAATGACGAAGTCATTTTATTCTGCTATCCAAACACTTTATTCTTTGTTATCCCTTTGAGCCTTATTCTATTTTCTTTCGTACCACTCTTTCGAAATCAATAACAAAATTTGAAAACCCGAGCAGGGAAGGTAAATGGAAAAATAGGAGTAAAATAGTAAAAAAAGAAAATAAGAGAAAAGAAAAAGAAAAGAAAAGAAAAGAAAAAGAAGAGAAAAGAAAAGAAAAAAAGAAGAGAAAAGAAAAGGAAAAGAAAAGAAAAGAGAAGGAAAAGAAAAGAAATGAAAAGAAAAAAAAGTGGAAAAAGGAAAGATCGCAACAACGAAGTAATTTTATGACCTGAACTATGTTTGACTTGATCCCTAATGGGTACGTAGGCAGCCTCTCTTTGAGGTTTAGTCACAACAAAATAAAAGTCCCTAAGAAAGAAACTGGGGCAGAAGTTGTGGTTGTTGTGAGAAATCTGATTTCGAAAGTTGTAATTTTGTACCCATGTTGAATTATTTGGAGCCTCTATACCTTTCTTTCTAAAACCCATCCAAAAGCCACATTACGGTCCAAAGAAATACCTTTCGGTCAATCTTCAAGAAATGCCAATACAAGAAGTTAAAGTGATTCATGTTGGGGGCAACACTCTGGTGCTAGAAGAAGAAAAATAAAAATGAGAGAGTCTTATTGGTGAAAACCCTCACGGGCACCATAAGGCGATGTGAGTTGAGAGAATTAAAAATGAGAGAGTCTTATTGGTAAAAACCCTCAAGGGCACCATAAGGCGAAGTGAGTTTTGAGATATATCAAAAATGAGTGAGTCTTGTCGGTGAAAACCATCACGGGCACCGTAAGGCGAAGGTGAGTTTTCAGAGGGGCAAATGAAACAAGTCTGTGGTTGAAAGCTGCTCAAAACATGGCAAGACGAGCAAGATTTGGGTTTTTGGTGAAAGGCGGGTTGTGAAAGTATGGAACAGCAAATATGGCAATTGAAAGTTGATTGTTTGAGCAGACTAGGCTGGTTAATCCAAAATGCATGGCACGATCAATGGTACCAACCGTTCCACTCAGATAAGTCCTATCCTTTTCTCTTCATTACAAATAATCTGTTTTCAGTGACTTTCTATCCTTAACCTTCGAAGTCATTGCATTTCATTCTCTTGAAGTCTGTAAGATGTTTCAGTGTCAGTTTTGTTCGAAAACAAACAAAGGATGTCAAGGCTAACTACCAGCTTTCCAGTTGTATGGCACAGCAGGGTTGGAACATATCAAAAGAAAGTAAGGCATGAAGGACCAATGGAAATCCCATTAGTGGGATAATTAGATAACTATGGCGGAGAAGCAAAGTTTCAAAACAGGGGTCAGAAACACAAAACAACAATACGGTGCAAGACATTTGGGTCATCAAAGTTAGGGGGTTGAAAGTCAGTCAGGAAGTCGAAGTGTTTCAAAGCAAGTCCAGGGAAACAAGTTGGAGCAAAGACGGAAGAAGGAACATACCAACAAGAATGCCAGCAACTAACCACCATTTTATATTATCAAATTTTTCTTTGATTGAAACAGGGGCAGAAACTTTTCTTTGTCTGTTTTGTTGCAATCAGGAGCCCGCCTGGAGAACAAGGGAATACTTTTCATATTTCTCCGTCAGAAGCCCACCTAGAGAACAAAGGAATACATTTCAAGTTCCGCCATCAGGAGCCCACCTGGAAAACAAGGGAAGACATTTCAAAGTTTCAGCAGTCATGCACCCACCTGGAAAACAAGGGAAGTATACTGCAAATTTTATCTTTCAAGTTTTAATATTTGGTAACATAACGCGCCCAATCATCGAACTGGGGCAGAAAATTTTCTTTGTCTGTTTTGTTGCAATCAGGAGCCACCTGGAGAACAAGGGAATCCATTTCAAGTTCCGCAATCAGGAGCCCACCTGAAGAACAAGGGAATACATTTCAAATTCAGCAATCAGGAGCCCATCTGGAGAACAAGGGAATACATTTCAAAGTTTCAGCAGTCAGGCACCCACCTGGAAAACAAGAGAAGTGTAATGCAAATTTTATCTTTCAAGATTAATATTTGGTAACATAATGCGCCTAGTTATCAAACTAGGGCAGAAAATTTTCTTTGTTTTATCTGTTTTGTCGCGATCAGGAGCCCACCTGGAGAACAAGGGAATTCTTTGCAAATTTCAGCAATCAGGAGCCCACCTGGAGAACAAGTGAATACCTTTTAGATTTCAGCAATCAGGAGCCCACCTAGAGAACAAGGGAATACTTTTCAAGTTCAGCAATCTGGAGCCCACCTAGAGAACAAGGGAATATGTTTCAAGTTCAGCATTCAGGTGCCCACCTGAAGAACAAGGGAAGTACAATTCAAAATTTAGATTTTTAATAATTGATAACATGATGTGCACAGCCACCAAACTGGAGCAAAATAATTTTCTTTATATGTCTATTTTGTTGCAGTCAGGAGCCCACTTGGAAAACAAGGGAATACTTTGCAAATTTTGCAGTCAGGTGCCCACCTGGAGAATAAGGGACTACTTCTCAAGCGTCAGCAACCAGGAGCCCGCCTGGAGAATAGAGGCACATATTTTAAATTGCAGCAATCAAGCATCATTTGAAGGAATGGCAAGACATCTCCGATCACAATGCAAGGCAATAATGATAGAATTCCATCGGAAGAATACAAGTCTAAGGCAACACAAGAGCAAGTTTGAAGAGATAGGATCTTTTGTAACTCATAGATCATAGCTTAGGCTAGCTTCTTTTGTTTTACCACGGTGTAATAAGGAGGTCAGCAAGCAGTTCTACTAGCAACAACAAAGAGATCACAGCTCCTGGTAGCCCCAACTACCAGACATTCCCGAACTACACTGACCTGATTTCCGTTTAGCCCATGATATGTAGGCAACCTCCGAAGCAGGGTGCGGTCAACCTTTTCAAAAATACTTCACACGGAATATTTGAACGGGCAAAAATCACTCGTTTCCGCTCACTTATCTTTGCACGAAAACTCTTTGTGTTTCTGAGCAAAGAGGGGCAGCTATGAGCACGTAATTTTTGCCCTAAGCAAATTATTCCCAAAAAATTCAAGCAAAACAATTTTTTGTACAATTTTTGTGAATTTTTGTGTTATTTTCTGTTAATTGTTTGCATTTTTTTGCATTTTAATTCATATAAAAAATAAAAAATATACATTTGCATTAATTAGGGATTAATTTGTTTTAGAACAAAATATGAAGGAAATAACAAAAATAGTTTAATTTTTAATTGTTTTAATTATGAATTCATCACAAAATAGTTTTAAATTATTTTAGGAGTTAATTAGTTTAGCTTTGAAATATATTAGGACTTTATTTTAATTTTTGCATCTTTATAAAATCAGAAAAATAATACAAAAATACAAAATACAAAAACAAACAAAAGAGGGACATAAAAGAAATAAGAGGAGGCTTTTAATTAAAAGTTGGTCTTGCAAGAAAATAGATTTGGGCCGATTTTGTAACAAAGTCCGTGGCCCAAATTGAACATCATCCGCCTGACCCAGCCCACACACATTCCCATTACCCGATCCACTCCCCAATTGAAACGAAGCCGTTTGGGTGTTAATTAATCGCGGCCGTCGATATTCCCTGATCCAACGGCCACAAGTGATTGTCACACTGTAATATAATTGTCCGAAAATCAATTAAACCCTAAAAAACATAAGTCATCTTTCTCGTATCTCCTCTCTGTATCTCGGCGGAGCCGCCCCCAGCGGCGAACGCCACCTACGCCAACGGCCACCAAAATTACACCACCAATTCCCCTCGTTCCCCTCTTTCCAACCCTACCTTTGGTTTTCCTCGAATTAACACCGAACCCTTCGAATATCCCGTTAAAGTTTTCTGGCCACGACGCCACCTTGACCAAATGACATCAAATTAACACCCTAGGGTCGCCTGAGCCTCCTCTACCCAATCCCCATAATAGTATGGTCTTCTCACTGTTCTCATGATGAGTTCCTTATTCATGGCGTTCGAATGTCATCGGAAAGGGGTGAATTTGGAAAATGGCTGACTGATCGGAGTTCTTGCCAGTAAGTTCTTCTGTTATGTTTCCATTTTCTTTTCTTTTTGATATTTTTCTTAGTTTTCATTAGTCATTAATCAGAAATAAATAAAAAGCTTCTCTAGTTTTTGATTTCTTTCATAGGTTTTATTGTTAGTTTAGTTGTTTGTTTGAATTTGTCAATTGAGTGCATTTGGGTATTAATGTAGGTTAGTTCTGCTTGATTCAATAATTGGTTCAGTTTAGAAATTTCGGTGGGGTTTATTATCTGATTAAGTTAATTAGTTCAACAATGGCATTTTCATGATTTTTCTTCAGTCTTGTTTTCTTTGAAGTAATCGTTAATAATTGGTTAGTTGATAAGTTCATAGAACTCAGGTTAATTTAGGCTAATAAGGGATTTGGGTTTAGTTTAAACAGGGACTTAGGTTCAGATTTAGTCAAGGGAAAATTGGGGATTTGGATTGGAAGAATTATGTTCTAGTTAGTATTTAAATTCCCTAGATTATTCTAGATAGAAGAAAAGGGAAGTTTTAGGAAGTTCAGGGTATTAACTTGTATAACAAGTTTTAAAATAAGTGACAACAATTGAAAATTAAGAGGGACTAACAGAAAATTGAAAATCTGTTGGTTGTCTATAAAAGGCATCAAAATGCCTTGGAGAGGAGTTCCTGGGTGGGCCAACCATCGAATTCCCCAAAAGTTCCCTCTCTTTACTTTTTTTTTTTCAGATTTGAAGAAAAATTTCAAATTTAAAAAAAAAAAACTCAAAATATCAAAATATCACTATTTCATTGAGCAATTTCAGTTCTGATCCTGATTTCCATCTAGTCTATTCACATTTTATAGTTGTAGTTGGATCCGTATTTGTTGAAGGAATTTAGTATGTTTTACAAGTGATTTCGCATTTTTGGATTTGAGTAACTGTGGGTTCGACAATGTTATTTTGGGTTTGCTATTGTATTCTATCGGTTGTTAGTTCATTCCTGATTGGTTTGATGCTGTTTGGAGTAGATCTGTAATTCTGTTTTGATTTAAAACAATTCTGGATTTTGAAACTTTCCTGGGTTGTTAACTCTATTTGCTGAGTTTGCTGCTGCTGTTACTCATCTGCTCTTGTTGACTCCTATTTTCTCTTGCTGTGATTTAAAATCCAGGTACACTTCCTCGATTTCTTCATGTAGCTCCCAATTGAAGTGAAATGGGAATTGCTCTCAGATCTATGTACTCTAGATGTTGTATGATGTTATAGATAATATAGTTTAAGTTGTTTAGTTTTGTTAATTGTTGTAGCTGAACAGTATGGACTGTTAATTGAGATTCTAATTTGAACTATGCCAATTATTACTCTATAGCTGTTTGGTAATTAGCTTGAGGATTTTATAGTTGGTAATTGGCTGGACTACTGATTACGAAATGAAATTAGCTGTAGATTCGCATGTTTAAGTATAGCCCTGCACTGTCGCAATTTGAGCTTAAAATCAATCAGTGGCTTTAATTAGTTTAGTTTTGTTCTTGTGAAGATTGATCCTGGAAAGTAGGAGTATTAACTGAAGCAGGTCTGCAATAACTCATTTTCAAATTCATGAACCGTTTGAGTATTGACTTAATTGTTAGCTAAAGTTAATCATAGTTAACATCAGTTCGAAAACAAATGGTATGTTGAATGTGCAATAAAATCGTTTGTCTAGTTTGAGTTCCACCTTGCTAGTACAGGGAAACACAGTAGGAAACCAGTAAAAACAATATTTGAGACTGGAAGTTTAAGTTCAAACCACCAATATCCTGTTAGCTTAAGTAACTGTGAATAAATGCAATATAAAAATACTTAGAATTCGGGAGGACCGTTTAGCGAATTTCACGGTCTTTCCCAAAGATATTAAACGCGTAGTTGTTTTAGGCGCGTATTTTAATAATATTACCTTCCTAAATACGGGTGTACATTTATGTGATCCAAATCTAAATCTCAACGAAGTCGAAATGTGTCAAAAACCACGGGTGCACTGGTGCGACGTGGTTCGAGATGCATTTCCACGATGTTGCAATTCTTATAAAAATAAAAAATATAATAATAAAATTGGGCTCGAATAAAAGGCACATAGGTTAGAACATGTTTTGAAATCAGATAAAATCAAATACAACAGTTGAGCGACTGTGCTAGAACCACGGAATCCGGGAATGCCTAACACCTTCTCTCGGGTTAATAGAATTCCTTACTCAGATTTCTGGTTCGCAGACTGTTAACAGAGTCATAATTTCCTCGGTTTAGGATTAAACCGGTGACTTGGGACACAATTAATCTCCCAAGTGGCGACTCTGAAATCTTAATAATAAATCCCATTCCGATTGTCCTTTAAGTGGAAAAACTCCTTTACGCCCCTTGCGGGTGTAGGTGAAAAAGGAGGTGTGATAGGTTCTATATTTGAGAAGGTTATGGATATTTCCCGAGAGATTGAGTCTGTTCGCCGTCAGGTGCGAGAGGAGACGAAGGCCAAGAGGCCCCGAGGATTTGGTAGCTATAGTGGTGCTCCTTCAAGGGGCCAGTTTCAGCATGACAAAGTCAAACAATTTTGACATAGTTAGTCTGATCGCTCAGGTTATCGAGGGGCGTCATCGGGTCATGGTTCCAACCATTCACACTAGGGCCATTCTTCACTTAGTGCCCTTCCAGCTTGGAGTTCATCTCGTGCTTCATCTGCTCAAGGTTCGTCTGCGGCAGGCGCATCTGCTAGTCTCTCCGGTGTGAGGGGTTCCCTTCAGTCCCCTTCTCTAGCACCTAGGAGTTGTTATGCGTGTGGCGAGATGGGTCACCTATGGAGGCAGTGTCCTCATCATGTTGCTAGTTTATCCCAGCAGAGGGGTCAGTCATCGGCTTCAACCGATGAAGGTTAATCGGCCAGTGGTTGCCCCACAGGGGAAGGTTGATCAGGGGGCGGTCAGGCCTGTTTCAATGCTATTCCAGGCAGATCCGATGCCATTGCTTCAGATGCTATTATTATAGGTATTGTTTTAGTCTGCCGCAGAGATTCCTTTGTATTATTTGATCCCCAATCCACCTATTCTTATATGTCATCATACTTTGCTCATTATTTTGATATGCCCCGTGAGTTTCTTACTTTACCTGTTCATGTATCTACTCTGGTAGGCGACACTGTTATTGTAGACCGTGTGTACTAGTTGTGTGTGTTGACTATTGGGGATCTGGAGACTCGAGTTGATTTTTAAGTATGGTGGATTTCGATGTCGTTCTAGGCATGGATTGGCTATCTCCATGTCACGCTATTCTGGACTATCATGTTAAGACAATCACATTGGCTATACCAGGTGTGTCGCGTATCAAGTGGCGATGTGTGGCTGATTATGTTCCTAGTAGATTTATCTTTTTCTTAAAGTCTCAGCGTATGGTTGGGAAGGGTTGTGGCTCATATCTTGCCTTTGTGAGGGATATCGGAGCTGAGGCTCCTAGTATTGATTTTATCCCAGTTGTAAGGGATTTCCCTGATGTATTTCCTGTAGACCTGACGGGCATGCCTCCGGACAGGGATATTGATTTGGTACCGGGCACTTAGCCCATTTGTATTCCGCCGTATCTTATGGCACAAGCGGAGTTGAAGGAGTTAAAGGAGCAGCTTCAGGAACTCCTAGATAAGTGGTTCATTCGACCTAGTGTGTCACCTTGGGGTGCGCCGGTTTCGTCTGTGAAGAAGAAGTATGTCACGATGAGAGTGTGCATTGATTATAGGCAATTGAGCAGGGTAACAATTAAGAACAAGTACCCTTTTCCTCCCATTGATGATTTATTCGACCAGCTTCAACGAGCGACGATGTTCTCCAAGATTGATCTCCGTTCGAGTTATCACCAGTTGAAGCTCAGGCATTCGAATATTCTTAAGATGGCTTTCAGGACCAGATATGGTCACTATGAGTTCCTTGTTATGTCTTTTGGGCTAACCAATGCCCCATCAGCGTTCATGCATTTGATGAATCGTGTGTTCCGTCCTTATCTTGATTCGTTTTTCATAGTCTTCATTTATGATATTCTGGTATATTCGCGTAGTCGGGAAGAGCACGTAGAGCATTTGAGGGTTGTATTGCAGGGATAGAGGTAGGAGAAGCTTTATCCAAAGTTTTCCAAGTGTGAATTTTGGCTCAATTCAGTGGCATTCTTGGGACACGTGGTGTCCAGTAAGGGTATTCACGTTGATCCAAAAAAGATAGAGGTGGTACGAAGTTGGCCCAAACCATCCTCAGCCATGGGGATTCGCAGTTTTCTTAGTTAGGTAGGCTTTTATTGCTGGTTTGTTCAAGGATTCTCATCTATCGCATCGCCCTTGATCAATTTGACTAAAAAGTGCTTCATTTGTATGGTTGGACGAGTTTGAGGAGAGCTTTCAGAAGCTCAAGACAACTTTGATCACAGCTCTAGTGTTGGTTTTTCCATCAACCTCTGGTTCATATTCGTGTATTATGATACTTCAAGAGTAGGGTTTGGTTGTGTGTAGATGTAGGATGGTAGAGTTATTGCTTATGCTTCTCATTAGTTGAAGCCCCATGAGAAGAACTATTCCGTTCATGATTTAGAGTTGGCTTCCATAGTTCACGCATTGAAGATTTGGAGGAATTACTTGTATGGCGTATCTTGTGAGGACTGATAATCGCAGTCTTCAGCATTTGTTCAAGCAAGGGGATCTTAATTTGAGGTAGCGGAGATTGCTGGAGTTGCTTAACGATTATGATATCATTATATTGTATCATCCGGGAAATGTCAACATGGTGGCCGATGCTTTGAGCCGAAAGGCAATGAGTATGGGGAGTTTGGCATATATTCCAATTGGGGGAGAGACCTGTTGATGTTGATGTTCAGGCCTTGGCCAATCAGTTCATGAGGATGGATATTTCATAGCCCAGTCGGGTATTGGCTTGTGTAGTTTCTCGGTCTTCTTTATATGTTTGCATTAGAGAGCACCAGTATGATGATTCGCATTTTCTTGTCCATAGGGATAGAGTTTAGCATGATGATGCTAGAGATGTGACCATTGGTGATGAGGGAATGTTGATGATGCAGGGCCGGATTTGTGTGCTAATGTGGAAGGGCTTCGAGAGTTGATTCTGGAGGAGGCAAGTAGCTCACGGTATTTCATTTATCCGAGTGCCACGAAGATGTATCAGGATCTGAGATAGCACTATTGGTGGAGAATAATGAAGAAAGACATTATTGGATTTGTAGCTCGGTGTCTCAATTGTCAGCAGGTGAAATATGAGCATGAAAGATCGGTGGCTTGCTCCAGTGGATGGTATTCTAAAGTGGAAGTGGGAGAGGATCAGTATGGACTTTGTTGTTGGGCTTCCATGGACTTTGAAAACTTTCGATGCTATTTGGGTGATTTTTTGGTTGCATGGTGTCCCAGTTTCCATCATTTCAGATCGGGGAACTCAATTTACTTCCTAGTTTTGGATGTTTGTTCAGCGGGAGTTAGCTACTCAGGTGGAGTTGAGCACAGCTTTTCACCCTAAGACGGACGGGTAGTCTGAGCGTACTTATTCAATTATTGGAGGATATGCTACGCTCTTGTGTCATTGATTTCGGAGGGTCATGGGATAAGTTTCTACCACTTGTAGAGTTTTTTTAGAACAACAACTACCAGTAGAGTATTCAGATGGCTCCATATGAGGCTTTGTATGGGAGGCAGTGTAGATCTCTAGTTGGTTGGTTTGAGCCCGGTGAGGCTAGGCTATTGGGGACATATTTTGTTCAGGATGCTTTAGATAAGGTGAAGGTGATTCAGGAGAGGCTTCGTATAGTGCAGTCGAGGGAAATGAGTTATATTGACAGGAAGGTTCGAGATGTGTCCTACATGGTTGGTGAAAAGGGTCTATTGATGGTTTCGTCCACAAAGGGTGTTCGAGATATTTGGGCTTCATGCCAACTATTTGAACCATTCGGGGCTTTTATTTGATATCTCCTCACTGTTTTTACTTACTATTTGAACTCAGTCATGTTAATTTCACTGCTTTACTACTCAGCCACTTTTACTCAGATTTGAGACTTAAATTATATATTTAAATGATGTTTGGGCTGAGCAACACTATTTTATTGTTGCTCGAGTGGCTTTTGGGAATTGTTGACTGAGTAAGGCCGAGGGCCTATGTTGTGAGGAAACACTGATACTGATTTAAGGCCGAGGGCCTGAGAAATGTATGACATGAGGTGTCTTGATTGATATGATGCCTAGGGCCTAGATTTGATGACACGAGATGGCTTGTTATTGCGCTTGGGCAGTAAGGGGCCCCTCCGGGAGTCTACACACCCCCAGTGAGCGTGGGTAACCATTGTTATGTGAGATTGAGCCCGAGGGGCTGGTATGGTTCTAAGATGTTGCCTGAGGGGCAGACTTGTTGATACTGTTCCCGATGGGCGAACTTCTATTTGTTTACTTTACCTTAACTGTCTGTCAATTTACCCGTTTATTTGTCGAGAAAAGAATTTTACTTGATTTTCACTTATTTTACTATTTTTAACTAATTTAACTGCTTCTTTATGGAATACCTTGTGCCTTAAGTCTTTTCTTACTTTCAGACATTATTTATATTTGTTACTTACTAAGTTGGAGTACTCACTTTACTCCCTGCACCCTGTGTGCAGATTTAGGCACATCTGGTCCCATTCCCGAGTGCTGATTCTTTCCATCTTCAGGCGGATCTTGGAGGAGTCTTTAGGTAGCTGTTAGCGTTTGCAGCCTGGAGCTCCTCTCTATCTATTTCTATTACGTTCTTGTTGACACCCACTTTTTCTTTTAAAGGCGAAATCGGGTTCACGACATTTGGAAGGACAACTCGTTCCCTTTTGGGATTTGAGTTTTTTGGAATTGAAGAGTCGCCACCTAATGATTAAAGTGCATTAGGTCACTAAGAAGGGGTTTGAGTTTGAGGAACTGGAGTCTGAGTAAGAGCTAGAAATTATCTTGAGGGGAAGGTGTTATGCACCCCTCAAGATCCACTAGTGTGGTTCCCGACCATGTTATATTCTGACTTCACAAAATCAAGTAAACAATTAAGGGTTTGAATAACATTTCAAATAAGCTGGAAAACTTTTTGAAGGTAAGTAGGGAGGGCAGAAATTTATGAAAAAAGATTTGAGTAGTTTTACAAGAAGAGATGAAAGCAAATAAATGGAGAGGGGTCCTAGGTTTATGATTAATATGGATCACATCAATGCAATACTCAGTAATCGCTCCTCAGAAAAGGGGCTACCTATGATATTAGTGCATCGGTCATCATCTCCATATTCTACCCTTCCTACCCCGTAAAGTTTATTAAATGCGTGAGTTGGTCATGAATGCTTATTGCTTGCTATTACCCGTTACGTCCTATAAGTCCTGGAGGGTATTTAGGACCACTTATTCATATGCGGTAAGGACTAGGCTGAACCCTAAGGTTTAAAGGATAAAATGCTAAGCGACATACATAACAAATAGGACCGCATATAAGGGAACATACAAAGGCAAATAAAGGCCCACAGATCCCTCCCCAAGTGAACACGTAATTAGCACGTCTAAAACACATTCAAGGTCTCAAAGATAGGATTTTCTAAAAAAAGGAATAGGTAACAGCAGTTGAGTTAGTGAAATATAAAAGAACCGTTAAAGCATGGTTTAAAAAATAAAGTAGTGACAGTAGCTTAACGAGGTGTGGGAAAAGTAAAATAGCACGATTCTGGGCAGAGAATGGTAACCCAGTAGTTTGAAAACATAAAAATCAGAAACTCAGTTATAGTAAATAGATGCACCATTTCAAAATTGTTTCCAGAGAGAGCGAGATGTTTAATAAAAACATAGTGAACTTCAGAGAGTCAAAGCTAGAATGGGAGGGGCAGAGTTAGGAATTAAAAGAGGCTGGTTAGTATTAAACTAGTAACAATATGATTAATCGATTCTTATTAGGCCTAAAGTTTGCCTAGTCGTCGTATGCATTGCCTAATTATCTTAAAGAGTGAACATTCATATTTGATCCCTATTTTTTTTAGTTTCAAAAGAGGTACACAAACAGTTAACCGTACTTGTATTATTAGGTTAAGCATGCTAACCAGGCGTTTGACAATTGCAACTCAGATAAGTATGACACCCAAGATAATAGGATGTCTAATGCACATTGGAGTTCCTAAGACATGATTTCTTAGTTCTAATGAGAATTCAGCAACTGTTATTTCCTTATTACAATTATTTTCTTGTTATTAACTGATCGTGATTACAAGATGAGCATAATAACATGTTGAAAGTAAAGAACTTAAAGCAAGATCTCTAATGAATAAGATGCATGTCCTTTATAGGTTATCTATTACGCATATAAGTAAATAAAATCCTATAAGCATGTTTTCTACCCATTACTTAAACTAAGCATGCATAAACCCCTCATATTCACTATTCAGCCCCCAATCGTTCGTTTACTAATTATTACAAACCAATGATAGTTGAATTACAGTAATGAAGAACAAAATAAGAAGTTATTCTATAGGGAGCCTTCCATCAGGCCCAATCTTCCAACCTCACTCCTTTCGAGTTTCACAGCCTTTGCCATGGTCTGGGTGCAGCAAATCTCCCTAGGGACCTGTTGGGTCGCTGGCCAATACCAGCACCCAAACACTTAATAGAATGTGGGACAGGTGCAGTGTGGGATTACCAGTGAGTACTTAGAGGTACCCAAAGCAATGCTCACACGAAGGGGGTAGAACCTATTCTCTAAGAGTAGTGTGAAGTGCCGGAAGGAGGGGAAAGTTTGTAGTTTAAAGAGTTGGAGAGTTGCACACAAGGATAATGGGCAAAGGGACAAATAGATCACATAAATATCACCAAAGGATACAGAGACTTATGCAAACTTACTAAGCATGGGTACACAAAATCAAAAGAGTTTAAAGAGACCTTGAAATAGTTGGATTTAGACATAAAAGTAAATAGTAACAGCATGTAGTCGTAACAGGTAAGATCAAGACGAAACTGTAATCATGAGCATGCAAGTATCAACAGGAAAACCAGGAATCAATCACATGTTACATAGCAGAAGCATAAGTAGAAAACAATTAGGAATAGAACACACTGAAATAGTAATAACCACATTGGTTTGGAACATGAGATTTAATCAGAACATATCGGTAATAAGAGAACACGGTAGAATGTAAGAGCCAAGTATAAGCACAATATTAGCCTTAGCTTTTGAGCTGGCAAATGACAGTCAGGAACCGGAAACAACAACAACACAAAAGAGAAAGGGAGAGAAATAGCACAAGAGAGAGCAATGTGATTGCTATATGTATTTGTGGTATGCAATGTGTTGGTCTCATGCAAAAGAGAATGGGGGTACGTATAGTACTGAATACGAGTAAACAAACAAGGTAGCAGTCCTAATTAAGGAACTGTCATCAATCATAATAAAATTAGTATTTGTACTCCCCTCTAATTAAGGAATCAAAGTCAAACGGTACTAAGTAGTAATTTAAAAAGAAAGAAATCACAAAACGTGGTATGATCACATAAGGAAACAGAATAGCATAAAGTATTCAACAAAGACTAGGTACATGATACTCTAATTAGGGAAATAAGTCAGGCAAATCAATCAACACATTTGTGCACACATATAGGGCAAAATACCACTATAATTCTGGAAAATAGTTTCCAGAATAACGAATGAGATTGAAAACCTAGGAGATTAGTATTAATCAAGGAAAGTATCCACCAAATTAAGGAAGCAATTCGAAATCAATACCATAATATATAGAAAATACGCAGAATCACAATTTTAAGGCAAGTATCACAGTCTCAAAGAGGGCTTGTGAGAATCAGTATAAAATCATCATGTAAACAATCAGAGAAACCTTAAGCGAAGAACACATAATGGTGGGGGGATGAAACACTAGCAATAAAATTAAAGCAAAGAGCAGAGAACGTAGAGAAGAAACCAGAAAAACACACAAACAAGCAAATAATACAAACACAAACATATAAAGTTAGGGTTTCATCAGACTTAAGCAATATGTTTAGAAATAGTACTGAGAATAACGATTAGTGCTCAAAATCAAAAAAATAAAGTGACATCGAAATGAGGTTTCTACCTAGTTTAAAAAAAAGGGAACAAAAATGTTTAAAACTTAAGGGATCGTAAAGATCGAGTAGAGAGTAGTGCAAAATATAAAGGCGTGAGATAAAAATTGTTAAAAAATACAGAGATTCAAGAGGTTTGGGTCAATATTAGGGTTTCATGAGAAACTAGTGAGAGAAATAAGAGAAACCTGGCTATGAATCTTTAGGAATAATAGTGTTTATAGCACCATCGGACCAAAACCCATCGGAGAAAGGCCAGAAACAAACCCAGGCAAAGCTTCAGTGACCATTGAAGACTCCTAGAGTGTCACGGACAGAAGGAACCGGTGAGGTAAGGCTTTAAGGCGTCTGACGGTCGAAAGAGGTTAGGCTAGAGGTGGCCAGAGAGAGGGTGAAGGCCATCGGAGAAGAAGAACCAGAAGGTTCTACAGAGAAGGAGGAGAGGAAGAGACAGATAGAGAGAAAGAGAGACCGGTCTCGAAGAGTGAGGGGTTGGGCAGGGTAGGTTAGAGTTTAATTAAGGATAAATGATCTGGGACGTTGATCTTATTTGATCAGCGACTCAGATTTTCGGATCTGGGCCGGGTTAGATTAGAGATTGTGTTGGGGCGAATTTATTTGGGTTTGGGTCAATTGGATTTAATTGAAACAATAATGGCATATGTGTTAAATATCCAATTTCCGCCTTTTATTTGAAATAAGGTAGTTAAAATGATTTTAAAAACAAATTAAAGGCACTGAACTAATTAATAACGTATAAATATTAATCTAAAAATACTGTAAATAATTTTATAATTATAAAATGCTGTTAATCGTAATATATTCTATAATTGCAATTTATGCAATTTAACTTAGAAAATATAAACAAATTTGTAAAAATATGCAAAAATTCCCTTAATTATATCTTTGTGTAAATCTTAAAATGGAAATAAAAAATGGTAACCTGGGAATAATTATTGGATTTTGTAGTACTAAAATAGATAACAAATGGATCTAAAAAATTAGGAAAACTGCCAAAACTCTTGGGCACGCTTATCTATGCATACACATGCTATTTTGAGTATAAAAATACATAGGAAAAAATTGGGTATCAACAGCTGCCCCTCTTTACCCGAGAAGGATGAAAGAGTTGTTGGGTAATGATATGATGGTCAATTTTGATCGAAACAAATGATTTCGAAAATTTTGACTGAGCTCTAGTTCCTGAGCTACATACATATCCCTGGTCTTACAGGAATCAGGACATATGTAGTTCAGGGCCCGCCGATGGAACATGCCGATGGATATTTTTCCAAGAACGGATGAAATACTTGGATTGGGGTAGCATTGCTACGGGTTTAACAAAGCTGCGAAAACTGGAGCGGGATCGCTCCAGCAGACACTGTCGTTGCTTGCCAGTTTACCTGCAAATATCAACATGAGCTCATATATTGTGCATAAACTTTAAACATGATGCAAGTTCCTATTGGACCATGAATGTTCTCTTTGGATGGTTAGGATGAATTCCTCATACCATGGTGTCTTGGGATATGAAACATTTAATAAGGATTCGCGGGCTATGAAATGATGTTCTCGGGCTATGAGGATGATACCTCCGAACCATGATGCCTTTGAATAATGCTATGCAGAGATAAAAGTGGGGTCGTCGAGCCATGGCATGATATTCTCGGGCTATGAAAATGGTTCCTCTAAACGATGGCGTCTTTGGACAATATTGCCGATCTTTCAGCACATGAAATGCGGGGTTTGGTGATCTTTTAGTCGATGCAAGACTGAAATAAAAAATGGAGATATTTCAGCTGATGTAAAGGGTAAATATAAATGGCGATTTTTCAGCCGATACGAGATTTAAATGAAGTGGTGATATTTTTGCCAATGCTAAGTGTAAAATATAAATGGCGATCTTTTAGCCGATGCGAGATTTAAATGAAGTGGCAATATTTCAGCCGATTTAAAGACTTAAATAAAAAGGGCGATATTTCAGCCGATGCTAAGTGCAAAATATAAATGGCGATCATTCAGCCGATGCGAGATTTAAATGAAGTGCCGATAATTTAGCCATGCAAGAGAGATAAAGTGGCGATGTTTCAGCCTTGCAAGATGGAGATAATACTTAGTCTCAAAAGGTAGAAAGGTAGCCTTATGCAATGCAGAGAAATGCAAACATTGCTTAGTCTCAGAAGGTAGAAAGGTAGCCTTATGTAATGCAGGGAAATGCAGATGGAGACAATGCTTAGTCTCGGAAGGCAGAAAGGTATCCTTATGCAATGCAGGGAAATGCAGATGGAGACAATGCTTAGTCTTAGAAGGGAGAAAGATAGCCTTATGCAATGCAGGGAAACGCAGATGGAGATAATGCTTAGTCTCGAAAGGCAGAAAGGTAGCCTTATGCAATGCAAGAAATGTAAAAGGCAAGTAAGGGTAAAATCTCTTAGCTGATAGTCGATTGCTATATTGTGGTTGCTTGGGACATTGCGTACGGATATCAATTGTAAATAGGTGATGATTTTGAGAGTTGTATTCCCGAGAAGTTTGAGTGCATAGATATATCTAATGATGTTACGACTTGAGTGCCTGTATCCAAAGAAAAATCATGAGTTTTGTAAAAGAGGGGAAGGTTAATTCATATCCCCAAAGACTTTGCTCATCCCGCTCGGCCCTTGTTTCGGTGATACTGTGCGTATCCTTGGGGTAGCGTTGCTAAACAAAACAATTTTGTTAACGGACATGCATGATTTAGTAAAAAAAATGTAACGTACTCATATAATAAAAAATAGTTTTTTAGATGAACCGACGACTGCAACGCGGTTCAAGACATTGCAACCTCTCTCTTCGAAATTTCGAGGGCCCTCCTCAAAATTCTGCCCCAGTTTCCAATTGCAGGGGAAAACGAAAATTTTATTGAATTGTGACAAAACCCATAAGGCTGCCTACGTATCCCCTCTTAAATGGGAATAGGTCAGGTGTAGTTCAAATTACATCATAAATAAATCATAATAGTTACACATAGTATCGTTTCATTGCATATAAATTGATTGGCTTTGGCCAAACTCCTCTATCCATTTCTTTAACTATGAGGGCTCATCTGGTTAGAACCCGGTGAACCATGTACAGACCTTGCCAGTTCGGAGAGAATTTCCCTTTGGCTACGTCTTGATGCACGAATACTTTGTTCAACACCAGCTGTCCTGGTATAAACTGTCTCGGCTTGACCATGGCAAACTGCGTTCATCCTTTTTCCATCTATAAGAGCTAGCTGCTCGTAGCGACTTTTTACCCATTCTACATCATCAAGTTCTGCTTCCTGCATAATCCTCAAGGAGGGAATTTCAACCTCGGCGGGGATGACTGCTTTTGTACCATAAACCAACAAATAGGGAGTTGCTCCGGTTGATGTGCGAACTGTGGTGCGGTACCCCAATAAGGCAAATGATAGCTTCTCGTGCCACTTCTTATGTTTTTCTTTCATTTTCCTTAGTATC
This sequence comes from Nicotiana glauca, assembly GCA_026770625.1. Classification (NCBI taxonomy): domain Eukaryota; kingdom Viridiplantae; phylum Streptophyta; class Magnoliopsida; order Solanales; family Solanaceae; genus Nicotiana; species Nicotiana glauca. The sequence continues at coordinate 150,579 of MU699072.1, read as the reverse complement.
TTCTTGATATTCCTGTTGGCCGCTTCTACAACTCCATTCATCTGAGGTCTGTATGGTGTAAAATTTCTGTGTTTGATTTTGAATATTTCACACATTACTTTCATCAGGTCAGTGTTGAGATTGGAACCGTTGTCGGTAATGATCGACTCTGGTATGCCGAACCGACAAACGATATGGTTACAGATAAAGTCTGCCACGACTTTCTTTGTCACTGCCTTGTATGATGATGCTTCAACCTATTTTGTGAAATAATCAATTGCCACTAGAATGAACATTTGCCTATTTGATGCGGCAGGCTCGATAGGTCCGATAACATCCATTCCCCAAGCGGTGAATAACCATGGCGATCTTGTTTTTGTAAGCTCGTTTGGAGGAACTTTTATCATGTCTGCATGTATCTGACAGCGATGGCACTTTCGGACGTACTGGATGCAGTCTGTCTCCATAGTTATCCAAAAATAACCAGCTCGAAGTATTTTTTTGACTAAGACAAAACCGCTTATATGTGGGCCGTAGGTCCTTGCATGAATTTCTTCCAATAGCTTCTATGCTTTCTCTACGTCGACACACCTTAATAATCCCAAATCGGGAGTCCTCCTGTACAGGATTCCTCCGCTGTGAAAGAAATTGTTGGATAACCTTCAAAGTGTGCGCTTCTGAGTAACGTTCGTAAGTTCTGGATATTCCCCTATTGCTAAATATTCCTTGATATCATGAAACCAAGGTTTTCCGTCTGCTTCTTCTTCGACATGAGCACAATAAACTGGCTGATGATGGATTTTCACAGGAATAGGATCAATGAAATTCGCGTCCGGGAGATGTATCATGGACGATAGGGTAGCCAATGCATCGGCAAACTCATTCTGGACTCTAGGGACATGCTGAAACATTATCTTTGTGAATCTCTTCCTCGACACTTATACATGATGCAGATAAGGGAGTATATTGGAGTTATTGATTGCCCATTCTTCTCGGACCTAATGTATGAGCAAATCTAAATGCCCGATCACTAGTAACTCCTAAATGTTCATATCAATGGCCAGCTTGATCCCTAAGATGCAGGCTTCGTATTCGGCCATGTTGTTGGTACATGGGAATCTGAGCTTCGCAGAAACCGAATAATGCTGACCGGTTTCTGATACAAGGACTGATCCTACGCCAACTCCTTTGCAATTTGCTGCTTTGTCGAAAAACATTCTCCAACCATCATAGGATTCTGCAATATCTTCTCCTATGAAAGATACCTCTTCATCAGGAAAATATGTCTTTAGAGGATTGTATTCTCCATCCACGGGATTCTTGACAAGATGATCTGCCAAGGCTTGTCTTTAGATTGCCTTCTAAGATATATAGACAATGTCGAATTCGATCAACAGGATATTCCACTTGGCTAGTTTGCCAGTGGGCATGGGATTTTGAAAGATATATTTCAGCGGATCAATTATTGATACAAGGTAAGATGTATAGGAACCGAAATAATGCCTCAACTTCTGAGCTACCCATGTCAGAGCACAACAGGTGTGTTCCAATAAGGAATACCGGGCCTCGTACGTGGTGAACTTCTTGCTGCGATAGTAGATGGCCTACTCCTTTCTCCCCATTTCATCATGTTGTCCCAAAACACAACCGAATGCCCCATCCAATACTGTAAGGTGGAGCAATAGAGGTCTACCTGTTACGGGCAAAACCAAAACTGGCGGCGTTGACAGGTATTCCTTGATTCTATCGAAGGCTTTTTGGAAATGATCAGTCCATTTGGTAGCGACGTCCTTCTTCAACATTTTAAAGATCGGTTCACAAATGACAGTGGACTGAGCTATGAACCGACTAATATAGTTGAGTCTCCCCAGAAAACTCATCACATCCTTCTTGTTCTTCAGTGGTGGCAATTCTTGAATGTCTTTATCCTTTGATGTATCCAGTTCTACTCCTTGTTGACTTACAATGAATCCAAGTAGTTTTTCGGCAGAAACCCCGAATGTACATTTGACGGGATTAAGTTTTAGATTGTACATTCTCAGTCTGTTTAAGAACTTCCTCAGATCTTCCATGTGGTCAGTGGCTTTCTTGGATTTGATGATGGAATCATCTACATATATCTTAATATCTTTATGTATCATTTCGTGGAAAATAGTAGTCATGGCCCTCATGTCGGTGGCCCCAGCATTCTTTAATCCAAACGGCATCATTTTGTAACAATACATCCCCCATGTCGTAATAAAAGCCATTTTCTCAGTGTCTTCCTCATCCATCCATATCTGATGATACCCAGCAAAATAATCAACAAATGACTGCAACTCATGTTTGGCACAGTTGTCAGTCAGGATGTGTTATTTCGGCAAGGGGAAGTTGTCTTTCGGACAGGCCCGGTTGAGATCCCGGTAGTCAATGCAAATTCTAACCTTCCCATCCTTCTTTGGAACTTGCACAATGTTGTCTAACCATGTTGGATACTCCACTACCCTAAGAACCTTGGCTTTGACTTGCTTGGTAACTTCTTCTTTGTTTTTCAAACTCATGTCAGGTTTGAATTTTCTGAGATTCTGCTTTACTGGCGAACACGTCGGATCTATTGGAAACTTGTGAGCTACAATAGATGTACTGAGACTAGTCATATCATCATACGACCAGGCAAATATGTCTTCATTTTCCCTTAGGAATTCTGTGTACTCCTCCTTTTCTGATGGTAACAGATGAACACTGATCCGTGCTTCTTTGACATTTTCTGTATTCCCCAAGTTGACAACCTCAGTATCGACCAAGTTGAACTTAGGTCTATTTTTGAAATGCTCAACGTTTTTAACGAACTCGTCTGTTATATCATCCTCTTCTGAGTCTATATCCGTTTGTTGCATTGTCTCGTTGCAATTCACAATCATCGGTTCATCAAGATAAGTAATAGTAATATTGTATAAATAAAGTAAATGATAGAAAAAATAATAAGAGCTAGATTTATAAGAAACCGAAATGCTTTGATAAATTTCATAATTGTTTTGAACATTGAAGCTCTTATTTTGAAAATAAAAAAAAAATGCGAAAACAAAATCAACTAGCAAAAAAGTAAAAGGTAATGCATGATGCTTTGTTCAGCCTTGCTACTCCGAAGCTCTCTGGACTCTGGGGTGTTGATGGACCAATTATTGAGTCGCATTTCTTGGCTCACAGGTTGTATAGAAGGGCCTTCCTTTCCTTCCTCCTCAAAAATGACACAACAATCCATATTGTTGTCTTCCAAAAACAAATTCCCCATTGCCGCCAATGCTTCCTCTTCTTCTTGCCCATATATGATATCCGCTGGCTGGAAAGTCTACTCCAGGTGAGGTATCAGATTCTCTAGTTAGTATTAGGAAATGCGCCATGGTGGCTACCACTGGTTGAACTCCTCCCAAGTATATTTATACTCTAAACCAAAAGTGGTACCTTGTTTCTTTAGCTTGATGGGTTTGGCGATTCCTTGGAGGTTTTTGCCAAGTCCCTTTCCAGGCTCGTATCCACACCAATTCAGTATGCTTTGAATATTGTTGTACCACTATTTACCCTTGTCCACGGAGTTGACTCGCTCACTGTGATGGTATGTTTCTCCGTATATTTTCCTTCTTCCTTCTATTGCTGGGATGGTTTGGCGACCGTATATGAGGTTGCTACCATCCCCATGAATAATCAACTCTTATGATTCCACTCAAATTTCACTGCCTAGTGTAGGGTTGATGCTACGGCTCCAGCAGCATAAATCCAGAGCCGTCCCAACAACAAATTGTAGGACGCTAGGATGTCTGTCACTTGAAAGTCAACATCAAACCAAGTCGGTCCCATTTGCAGACATAAACTTATTTCCCCAATAGTGGACATTTTTGATCCATTGAAAGATTTGACATTATTGGCTCGATCCTTGATCTCATGCAGGCTCTTTCCTAGAGTTCTAAGAGTCACCAATGGACAAATATTGAGGTTGGACCCTCCGTTGACTAGAATTCTGGTGATGAAATAATCCTCGCATAACACAGTTATGTGCAATGCCTTGTAGTGGCTCAGCCCTTCTGGTGGAATTTCATATTTATGGAAAGTGATTTTGTGACTCTCCAATACTTGCCCTACCATGTTCGTCATTTCTCCTCCAGTTATGTTGCTGGGCACATATGCCTCGCTCAACACCTTTAATAAGGCATTTTTATCTATATTAGAGTTTTGTAGTATGGCTAATATGGAGATCTGGGCTGGCGTCTTGTTCAATTGATCGATGACCGAATACTCTTTGGCTTGTATCTTCCTCCAGAGGTCATCAGGCCCAGTTTCAGTGACGGCTGGTCATCCAGAGGCTTGCTTGCTGGACACAACTAGATGTTCTAGAGTATAAACCCTACTGGTTGTAGCCATACCCTGTGTTGCAATTGCTTCTCCAGATTTGGTTTTCCCTTTCCTTCTCACCTCGGCGGTGTAATCCCAAGGAATGGCCTTCGTATGGAATGGTTCTATGGTTGACATAGCCACGGGAATTTGTACCCTTTCTTTGGGAGGTAACACAACAAATTTAAATGGTGCATGTGCTTTTGGGGATCCAAAATCGACCTCAATCGGTCCTGGCACCTTTACAGAAGAAGGTGCCTCGAACTCAAGTGGTATGGACATGTTCACTTTAGCATCTTCAGAAGGCTGGATCTGGACTACAATCGGATTAAGTGTGATAGTTGGTTCCTTTGGCTCGTCATCTTCAGCAATCAATCCAATAAATCATTTAGGGTTCCAATCATCTTCTATCTCTATAATAGGAATTCCTCTGCCTTTGTGGTCAGGCAGGGGGTTGTTGCGACCATTAGGTCCAGGTTCCTTCACCACAATAATCTTGTTGTCAATTAAAACTTGGATTTAATCCTTCAGAGTGCGGTATTCATCAATGGTATGCCCCTTCATGCCGGGATGGTATGCACAGGTTTTGTTCGGGTTGATCCATTGGGAAGGATTTTCTAAAGTTATGGTAGGGATAAGGGTGACGTAACCAGCAGCTTTGAGCCTTTCATACAGCTAGCCGATTGGTTCAGCGATGGTGATGTATTGTTTGGGAGGTTTATGGTCGAAGTTAGGTCGCAGTCTAGGGAAGTTTTGTCGGGTGGGAGGTGATTGATAGTTAGAGGTCTGAGCATTATATGCTTGTTTGAAGGGTTTGGGTTGGGAATATCTTGGTGAGGTTGGTTAATATGTGTGGGGTGGAGATGATGGGTAAGTAGGTGGTAGAGCTTGGTAAGAGGGCGATGGTGCTTGGTAATTTGGGGTAGGTTGATATGTGAGAGGAGATATTGTGTAGGTTTGGTATTTTATTAGGGATTTTGTTCTCTATGAAACCATCACAGCACTCATATCCCTTTTCTTGGATGCGCTTCCAGACTGTAGAACCTTTTTGGTGGCCTGCAATGCTTCAAAGTTAGTGACCATACGCATTTTAGTGCCTTCCTTGATCCTCTCCCCTAGCTTGATGATGTCGGAAAATTTCTGGCCTTCAATCAACATCAACCTCTCATAATATTGTGGGTATTGAGCCCGAACGAAAAACCTGTTAATTTGTTCTTCTTCTAAAGCCAGCCTGACCTTAGCTGCTTCTAATCTCCAATGAGTAGCATACTCGTGAAATGTCTCTGTGGGTTTCTTGTTTAAGTTCTGGATGTAGAATACATCTGGCGCATTTTACTTATTGAATCTGAACCTGTCCATGAAATCGGATGCCACACCTACCCAATTCGTACACTTCTTGGGGTCCTGGCTAATGTACTAAGATAGAGCATCCCCTTTCAGACTTCTCATAAAGAGCTTCATGCGAATCTTTTCATCTCTTTTGACTCCGATTAGCTTAGCGGAGTACGTCCTCAAATGGACTCTGGGATCCCCTGTGCCATCAAAAATTTCAAACTTTGGAGGTTTGTACCCCTCAGGAAGTTCGATATCTAGCTAAATGCAAAGGTCCACATAATTCATCCCCTCGATACCTTTATTTTCTTCAACACCCTAGACTCGGCTAGTCAGCTTCTTGAGTTCTGCGGCTAGGTTTTTGATAAGAGAATCTTTGTCATCGGACTCCGGTGTGCTTGAAATTGATTAAGTATATTTTGGTATGGCCTCCACATAAATGGGAGTGTTGTGGGGATGATCATTTGTAGAGTTTAGTGGTCCAGAAATGAGTAGTGGGTGTTGTTCGAAGTGTGACATGTGTTGTAGTGTTGATGGGGAGCGGGTTGTTTATGTGGTTTCAGGATGTTTTGTGGAGGTGTAGGATTTTGAGCATTGGGAAAGTTGACATCTGGGGTAGTGAGGGAAATTGTTAAGTTTGCCAAGTTCCGAACTTGGTCCAGTTCTTCCTGAAATTTCAATAACTTCTGTTTGAGTTGGGCGGTATTTTCTTTGGAAACCTGAATGCCCTGAGGAACCTCTACCCTTTCGGCCGAGTTATTCAAATCTTCCCTTTTTATTATGTTCTTGTTTCTGATAGGACTCAGAGTAGGAGGAGGTAGAGGGCTATTAGATCTTGTGGAGTAGGGTGATGATGCCAGAGTGCATGAACTAAGCTTTTGGGGAGGGGAATAAAACAAAAGTAAAAACAAAATAAGGTAACAAGTTAGTAAAGGTTATGATAAGAAAACGTTGCAATATTTAAACACATAGTGCAATAATATAAATCGTGCCCAAATTTGGGTGCCTCGTTGTGCCCGAGGTAGGCCTCGCGAAAAGTTGATTTGGAGAACTTATAATGCTAAATGCCTCATTTTATTGATAAAAATAAGACTAATCCCAAAATGACACTATAAATAAAATGTCACTAATGGCGATTGGCCTTATTACATTTAAATCAATAGAAAAGATCGTAACTACTTGGTCCCAGAGGGACCTTCCCCAGACTCGGCATCTTTAGCTCCATCGAACAGCTTCACTAACTCACGCAGTCACAACAGCAAATAGGCTCTAGCCAAGTGTCCTCCTTCGTTTCCCCCAACATTTTAGAAATTTTTTATCCTCTACATGAATTTCCTTTCCAACTCTACCAAATCACGCTCAAATACCCCAGTCACTTGTTGGCGCTGACAGCCATATCTTTCCATTCTTCAATTAGCTTTTGATGGGCTTATTGAATTTCCTGGTGCTTGCTTTTGCACTCTCGAATCCTTTGTCACAATTGATTGTATATAACCTCTATTTCAGCCTTTTCGTCAATGACCCTGTGGCCTCGAACAAACCCGGGTTGTCCTAACCCACCATGATCGTCTTCCAACCAACTTGGATATTAGGGAGTATAACCGGTATAGTACCTGTCTGATTCTATAGACTCCTTTCCCAGGATGATTTTGCAATGCCACATGTGTTGAGCTTGACATTGTATGGGCTATCATCATCTTGGAAGTCGGCCTTGAGGTGACTCATTTTGTCCACCTTTGGTATGACCTGCTTTCTTCCTGCCTGTCTTATGACTCGGAGAGGGACATAGGGATAAGTTCCTCTCAGACCAATGAGTATAAGAAATAGTACGTCTCGAGATCGGATGATGAACTCTTCAGCAGGGAACCATTCGAACATCCACTGCACTTTGTCCTCTTTCAAATGTTCGAACAACTCTACCCACCCTTTAGCATCTTCTGGTTGAGCAAACATTTCAGGCATATAATTCATTCGTTTTTGCTGATGGAAGGTTATATGATCACCCCAGTCTCTGCGTAGAATCTCTTGCCGATATTCACCCCTTTGGAGGTGCTCCATGAGCTAGAGTTGGAGTAGTAAGTTACAACCCTCAAAGTGTTTGGCCCCTTGCTGACATTTTTCTAGGGCTCAGTATATCTCTGCGACAATCATTGGTACTATGTTGAAAGGCTGCACACCAATCCTTTCCATTAGTGTTTTGGTGACCATGGCTAGTCTGGTATGGATCCTAGCCTTCTTCATAGGAAATACTATCATCCCCAAAAAGCAGAACATAAAGACGAAGACTCTTCTGTGGATATGCCCCAATGAGGTAAGGGCAAATTCATCTGGGTAAGTGTGGTAGGACTTGTTATGGTCATACCTCTCGTACAGATAGTCGAAAGTAATGTAAGAGTCCTTCAAACAGGTCAAGTCTGGGTTTTTCTTTAGTCTCATCATCTTGAGGAAACCCCCGCCCTTGCAATTTTTTGGCATAAGCAAACCCAGATTCTCCTAAGGAATACCAGCTAACCCTCCTATTTCATCGAGCAAAGGTGTCATTTCAAGGTCCCCGAAGCGAAACACAGATCTGTCGCTCTCCCAGAATAAAGTTGCAGCCTCTATGATTTTGTTGTCAGGCTGGATTTCCAAAAGAGAAGGCAAATTTATCAAATATTTGTGGATGAGAGTTGGGTGAATGTTGGTTACCATGCCAAATCTGGGGACTTCATGCCTTATTTTCTGCAAAAGAAAGTGTTAGACCCTTATCCCGCCAGACTCGACTATTTAAACCAATAATTAGCATAAACGACATTTAGTTCTCCAAATAAATGCACATAATATGGTGGCGTTCATTTGGGATTCAAGGAAACCCAGTAGACTTTGGACAAGGCTATCTTAAAGAGTTATTATGTGGACACCATAACTGACTCAACTATGTTTGACCATGCTGCATGCACGGTTAAATAGATTAAGGTTTCTATGAGGTGTTTGACTGGTACCCTTGAGCGGACAACTCAAGAGAGAAAGGCACGGAACCGTCGATTGCATCGCTGATCGACTGGTTTTACCGCAAATACGCCTTTGCCAAATTTAGGGGGTGATAACATTGGAAGGGCGCAACCACTCATTATCAGCGTTGCTATGGTATTTGTTTGTCACAAGTGGAATATGATGTTGAGGATGCAATTACAAGAATGAAACGAGTTGTCATGTATTTGCACGTTCATAAAGTAATGATTATAATAATTGCTCATAATTACAATGGTATTAAAGGAAAGAGGTAAAAGAAAAAATTAAAGAAAAGAAACAAAGGGCCAAGTCAGTTTCAAAGTAGAAGAGAGATAAAGATGTTAAATAAAGGCAATAAAGAAGCAATAAAGTCGCCAATAACATGAAATGGTAAAAGCCTAAAGAAATCCCTAGAAGAGTCGCCACGTTGTCAATGCCCGCTTTTTCTTTCAAAGGCAAAATCGGGTTCACGACATTTGGGAGGACAACTCGTTCCCTTTTAGGATTTGGGTTTTTTGGAATTGAAGAGTCGCCACCTAATGATTAAAGTGCATTAGGTCACTAAGAAGGGGTTTGAGTTTGAGGAACCAGAGTTTGGGTAAGGGCTAGAAATTATCTCGAGGGGAAGGTGTTAGGCGCCCCTCAAGATCTACTAGTGTGATTTCCGTCCATGTTATATTGTTACTTCACATAATCAAGTAAACAATTAAGGGTTCGAATAACATTGCAAATAAGTTGGAAATTTTTTTTAAGGTAAGTAGGGAGGGCAGAAATTTATGAAAAAAGATTTGAGTATTTTTACAAGAAGAGATGAAAGCAAATAAAGGGAGAGGGGTCCTAGGCTTATGATTAATATGGATCACATCAATGTAATATTCAGTAATCGCTCCTCAGAAAGGGGCTACATGAGATATTAGTGCATTGGTTCATCTCTATATTCTACCCTTCCCACACCGTTAAGGTTATTAAATGCGTGAGTTGGTCACGAATGCTTATTGCGTGCTATTACCCATCCTGTCCTATAAGTCTTGAAGGGTTTTTAGGACCACTTATTCCTATGTGGTAAGGACTAGTCTGAACCCTCAGGTTTAAAGGATAAAATGCTAAACGACATACATAACAAATAGGACCGCACATAAGGGATCATACAAAGACCAATAAAGGCTCACAGATCCCTCCGCAAGTGAACACGTAATTAGCATGTCTCAAACACATTCAAGGTCTCAAAATACAGGATTTTTAAAAAAAGGAATAGGCAACAGTAGTTGAGTTAGTGAAAGATAAAAGAACCATTAAAGCATGGTTTAAAAAATGAAGTAGTCACAGTAGCTTAACAAGGTGCGGGAAGAGTAAAATAGCATGATTCTGGGAAGAGAATGGTAACCCAATAGTTTGAAAACATAAAAATCAGAAACTCAGTGAGAGTAAATAGATGCACCAGTTCAAAATTGTTTCCAGATAGAGCGGCATTTTTAATAAAAATAGAGTGAACTTCAGAGAGTCAAAGCAAGAATGGGAGCGGCAGAGTTAGGAATTAAAAGAGGTTGGTTAGTCTTATACTGGTAACAACATGATTAATCGATTCTTATTAGGCCTAAAGTTTGTCTCGGCATCGTATGCATTGCCTAATTATCTTAAAGAGTGAACATGCATATTTGATCCCTTTTTTTGTAGTTTCAAAAGAGGTACACAAACAGTTAACCGTACTTGTATTATTAGGTTAAGCATGCTAACCAGGCTTTTGAGAATTGCAACTCAGACAAGTATGACACCCTAGATAATAGGATGTCTAATGCACATAGCTGTTCCTAAGACATAATTTCTAAATGCTAATGAGAATGCAACAACCGTTATTTGCTTATTACAATTATTTACTTGTTATTAACTGATCGTGGTTACAAGATGAGCATAATAACATGCTGAAAGTAAAGAACCTAAAGCAGGATCTCTAATGGATGAGATGCATAGATTATCTATTGCGCGGTTAATTAAATAAAATCCCATAAGCATATTTTCTACCCATTACTTAAACTAAGCATGCATAAACCCCCTATATTCACTATTCAGCCCTTAATCATTCATGTACAAATTATTACAAGCCAATGATAGCTGAATTATATTAATGACGAACAAAATAAGAAGTTATTCTATATGGAGCCTTCCATCAGGCCCAATTTTCCAACCTCACTCCTTTCGAGTTTCACAGTCTTTGCCATGGTCTGGGTGGGGCAAAGCTCCCTAGGTCCCCATTGGGTCCCTGCCCAATACCAGCACCCAAACACTTAACAGAATGTGGGACAAGTGTAGTGTGGGATTACCAGCCTTGTGTATCAAAGTTCAGTAAGTACTCAGAGGCACCCAAAGCAATGCTTACACGAAGGGGGTAGAACCTATTCTCTAAGAGTAGTGTGAAGTGCAGGAAGGAGAGTAAAGTTGGTAGTTTAAAGTGTTTACAAAGAGTTGGAAAGTTGCACACAATGATAATGGGCAAAGGGGACAAATAGATCACATAAATATCACCAAATGATACAGAGACTTATGCAAACTTACTAAGCATGGGTACACAAAATCAAAAGAGTTTAAAGAGACCTTAATATAGTCGGATTTAGACATAAAAGTAATTAGTAACAGCATGTAGTCATAACGGGTAAGATCAAGAACATACAGTAGTCATGAGCATGCAGGTATCAACAGACACATCGGGAATCAATCACATGTTGCATAGTATAAGCATAAGTATAAAACAATTAGGAATAGAACACACTGAAGTTGTAATAACCACATTGGTTTGGAAAATGGAGTTTAATCAGAACATACCAGTAAGAAGAGAACACAGTAGAATGCAAGAGCCAAGTATAAGCACCATATTATCCTTAGCTTTTCAGCTGGCTAATGACAGTCAGGACCATGGAGACAACAACAGCACAAGAGAGAAAAAGGAGAGAAATAGCACAAGAGAGATCAATGTGACTGCTGTGTGTATTTGTGATATGCAATGTGTTGATATCATGCAAAAGAGAATGGGGGTACTTATAGTACTGAATACGAGTAAACAAACAAGGTAGCAGTCCCTAATTAAGGAACTGGCATCAATCATAATCAAATCAGTATATGAACTCCCCTTTATTTAAGGAATCAAAGTCAAACGGTAATAAGTAGTTATTTAAAAGGAAGGAAATCACAAAACGATGTATGATCACATAAGGAAACAGAATAGCATAAAGTATGCATTAAAGACTAGGTACATGATACTTTAGTTAGGGAAATAGGTCGGGAAAATCAATCAACACATTTGTGCACACGTATAGGGAAAAATACCACTTTAATTCTGGAAAATAGTTTCGAGAATAATGAACGATATTGAAAACATAGGAGATCAGTATTAATCAAGAAATGTATCCCTCTAATTAAGGAAGAAATTTGAAATCAATACCAAACTATAAGAAAAATACACAGAATCACAATTTTAAGGAAAGTATCATAGTCTCAAAGAGGGATTGTAAGAATAAGTATAAAACCATCATGTAAACAATCGGAGAAACCTTAAGCGAAGAACATAGAATGGTTGGTGGATGAAACACTAGCAACAAAATTAAAGCAAAGAGCATGGAACTCAGAGAAGAAACTAGAAGAACACACAAACAAGCAAATAGTACAAACACAAACATATAAAGCTAGGGTTTCATCAGACTTAAGCAAAATGTTTAGAAATAGTACCGAGAATCACGAATTAGTACTAAAAATCAGAAAATAAAGTGATTTTGAAAAGGGGATCAGAAACCCTAGTTTAAAAAAAGGGAACATAAATGTTAAAAACTTGAGCGATCATAAAATCAAGTAGAGAATAGTGCAAAGCATCAAGGCGTGAGTTAAAAATCGATAAAAATACAGAGATTCAAGAGGTTTGAGTCGAGATTAGGGTTTCATAAGAAACCAGTGAGAGAAATAAGAGAAACCTGGCTGTGAAACTTTAGGAATGATAGTTTTTATAGCACCATCGGACCAATACCCATTGGAGAAAGGCCGAAAACAAACTCAGGAAAAGCTTCAGTGACCATTTTGCATGGTGAAGACTCCTAAAGTATCAGGGACAGAGGGAACCGATGAGGTAAGGCTTCAAGGCAGCTGGTGGTCGAAAGAGGTGAGGCTGGAGGTGGCCGAAGAGAGGGTGAAGGCCATCGGAGAAGAAGAACCAGAAGGTTCTAGAGAGAAATAGGAGAGGAACAGATAGAGTGAGAGAGAGAGACCAGTCTCGGAGAGTGAGGGGTCGGGGGTGGGTGGGTTAGAGTTTAATTCAGGAACAATGATCTCGGCCGTTTATCTTATTTGATAAACGGCTCAGATTAATTCAATTGGGCTGGGGCGAATTTAGTTGGGTTTTGGGTCAATTGGATTTAATTGAAACAATAATGGGCTCTGTGTTAAATAGCCAATTTCCCCCTTTTATTTTATATAAAATAGTTAAAAGAATTTTAAAAATAAATTAATGGCACTGGACTAATTAATAACGTATAAATATTAATTTTAAAATACTATAAATGATTTTACAATTTTAAAATGTTATTAATCGTAATATAGGTTATAATTGAAATTTATGGAATTTAACTTAGAAAATTCCAAACAAATTTGTAAAAATATGCAAAAATTATCTTAATTATATCTTGGTGTTAATATGAAAATGAAAATAAAAAATGATAACCTAGGAATAATTATTGGATTTTGTACTGCTAAAATAGATAATAAATTGATCTTAAAAATTACGGAAAAATACCAAAACTCTTGGGCACGCTTATATGTGCATACACATGCTATCTTGAGAATATTTTCAATATAAAAAATACATAGGAAAAAAATGGGTATCAATAGTTCTTAGTTAAGTATTTAAAACTTTGTAGTTATATCTGAGGCTTAGGTATTGTTAGATACTCGTGACTTGTGACACCCTAATTAGGGTTGTGTCGGGTTGCATTTCTGCTACTTATGACCATTAAGCCATGTTTTAGACTGATTTTGTGTTGTTTAACTGTTTTATTAATGAATTGGATTTGGTTGGCTGGTCTTGTCTTCACGAGAGGCAGCATCACGATTGGGTTCGGGGTTTGCGTCATGATATTTTTACTAATTAATGACTTGAGGGGATTTTTGGTTCAGGATTTGGAAGAGTTTGGGATGAAATTAGAACGCTTGTTCCTTAAGGTTGTCTTAATGACCTCCGAATCAGGATTTGAATCCAACAGGTTCGTACGGTGATTTCGGACTTGGGCGTATGTCTGTATCGGGTTTTGAATAACTCGGAGCATTTTGGCACCTAATAGTGAAAGCTAATTCCTTAAGGATTTTGAAGTTTGCTAAATTTGGTTTGGAGCAGGTTTATTGTGATATCGATGTACGAAAGGAATTTCAAGACCGGGAATGGTTCCGTAATGTCATTTAGACTTGCACACAAAATTTGGTATCAATCCGAGTAGTATAAGTGTGCTCCGTCACATTAGAAGTAAATTGGAGAACTTGAAGTTTATAAATTTGAATCAGTTGGTTTTAGGGCGTGATTCCTATTTTAATGTTGTTTCTAGCATTCTGAGGGTTCGAGCGAGTCCATTTTATCAGTAAAAACTAGTGGGTGTGATTGGCCAGGGCCCGAGCGCCAATCAAACGATGCTCAGACCAAGTTGGAAATTTTGGGCATGTACTGAATGACCATCTTTTGTCATAACCGCACCTACGGTTGATCAGCCACAGATGCGAGCATGCAGGTGCGAGCTTTGTCTCGCTGATGTGGCCATGAGTGGCCGGCCTAGAAACTGCAAATGCGACCATCTCTCCATAGAAGCGAAACCGCAAAAATGGTTGGCCTTCTGTAGAAGTGGCCCAGCCAACCCATTGAAGTTCCGTAGAAGCAGGCCATTTTCTGAAGATGCGGCGGCCTTCCACTCCATTGTTGGGCGATTTTAGAGCTCTTGAGAGAGGTTTTTCAGCAAGCTTTTGGAGGTAAGTAATTCTTACTATATGTGAGTTAATTACTTGAATTTTGGGTATATTAATATGTAAAGATTAGTGAAAATCATGGGATTAGAGTAAAACCTTATTTTTTGATAAAAATAAGCTTAAATCACAAAATTCGTTATAGAGTGAAGTAAAAATCATATATTCTTTATCCTTAGGTGTGGGTAACAACTTTCTTCGAAAATTTTCGGAATCCGAGGATGAATTTTAAGAACCTTGCACTTAGGGTTGGAAAATTACTTTAATAGTTAGAATATGAACTCTTGAACATGTATTGACAAGTTCTTACCCCACTTGAATAGTTTTGGATCATTCAGATCTGATTTGAGGGTTTGAGCGCAATCTTGAATTTGGAGGTAGGCATTGGGGAAAGGTAAGTCTCCTTTCTAAACTTGTAGGAGGGAATTAACCCTATAGGTGAATTTTGTAAATGTATGCAACTATCTATGGGGGCGACGCACATACGTGGTGACGAGGGTCCATACGCAGCTACTATTATGCTAATTGTCCGGGTAGCTTAGGACTTGTATCATGATATACTTGGAAATTCTTGCATTTGTACTTGCTACTAAGATCACTTAAGTCATGTTGGAAATTGGTAAACAAATATAGACGGCTAAAATCACTTCCTTGAGAATTTGTATGAATTACCTGACTATAAATGGACAATGTATGATAATAAATTGTTATTTGTGGATCGGTAGTAAGAAGATGCATCTATGGTTTGACCCATTCGACCCTCTTGCAGTGTACAGTTAATATTTTATTGGACCGGGCCGTACGACCTCGGCTCAATGTGCGTATGTTATTTCTATAGAACTTTCCGCAATTTACACTTCTTAAATGCTTTGAAGTGTAAGTTAGTACATTATATGACTGAAATTTATATGTTATTTATGAATGAATATCTTATGTCTCCTTTTTTCATACTCTCATTGTATTCGTGCTATTCATGCTTAGCGTAACACTTAAACTGTATTATTATTGACCCCTAGTAGGTGTCAAGTCGAACCCTCGTCACTACTTCTTTAAGGTTAGACTAGATACTTGTTGTGTACATATTTTTTATACACTCATACTACGCTTCTATAATTAACTGGGCAGGATCTAAGGCAGGTGCATCTAGTAACCCGTCCGGCGCGCTTACCTAATAAGATCTCACAGTGAGTTGTTGTCCCCTTATGACCCGTCCACCAGCTTGGAAAATCTCTCCTTTTGTTATTACTGTCTATTCTATTTCAAAGAGTAGGGTAGTTATATTTTTTGTACATTATACTACTTACCCTAGTACCTGTGACACTGGATCTTGGCACAAACACTAGTAGACTATTACTTCTGTGTTGTATTCTTATTATTATGATTACCTTAGTCTTTCCCAATTCAGTTGCCTTATCAATTTAATAATTATCGGCTGTTTTAAATTTAAGTTAAGTAAATATTGGGATTATTTATTAAAATAATTGGTAACTCACTAGTTAATTAGGGTTGTCTTGCCTAGCAACGGTGTTGGGCGTCGTCACAACCTTTAACAGAATTTGGGTTATGACAACATGGTATCAGAGCTTGGTTCATATAGGTCTCACTAGTCATGAGCTAACCTAATAGAGTCTTTCGGATCGGTACAGCGATAGATGTACTTATATTCAAGAGGTTGTAGGGTGTATGGAAACTACTCTTTATTCATCTTCTATCATGCAGTTGATGGTATACTAAATTTCCTTCATCTACAATCTCGCAGATGGTGAGGATGCGCATGACAGATATTCCTAACCCGGGAGGAGCTGCTCCTCTCGTTGCTAGAGGCTGAGGTAGAGGCGGGGGAAAGGCACCGGCCCGAGGTTGGGGATGAGGGCGTCCTAGAGCTACCCTAATTGTACCATCGGTAGATTCTACGGGGATCTCATTATTGAGGAGCAAGGCAAGGTGCACGCAGCAAAGCCTACCCTGATGAACTTTATGACAACATCGAGCATTCAGGAGGTTATGGGTCGTATGCTGCGGCTCATGGATTCTATGATTCGGGCTGGTTTATTTCTAGCAGACCCATCCACATCTCCAGCGACAGGGGGAGTACAGAACCCCTACTAGTCAAGATCTACCTACATATGGGCCTCTGCTAGTTACTGTAGTGGTATCGAGCCCAGACCAGCTGCGGACGGCGATCTGCATAAGTTATTGGATAAATAGACTAGGCTACACCCTCCTATCTTCGGAGGTAAGCATCATGAGGATGCCTAGGATTTCATTTATATGTATAGGGACAGACTGCATGACATGAGGATATTGAATTCTCTTGGGTTTTACTTTATTACTTTCCAACTGGATAGCAGGGTCCGTATATGGTGGCAATCTTGTGTTTTTAGTAGGCCAGCAGGTTCTCCTCCCATTACATGGGGTCATGTCATACAACTTTTCCTGGATAGGTATATTCCACCCTCTAAGAGGGAATGTTTGAGGTATCAGTTTGAGAAGCTTGAGTTGGGTCAGATGTTAGTGACTGACTATAAGGCGAGGTTTCTTGAGTTGTCCCGCCATGCACTGTGATACTTCCTACTGACGCAAAGAGAGTCGGAGGTTTGTTGCATGGTTGCATTCTAGTATTAGAGCAAATATGGCCCGAGAGGTTGAGATGACGACTTCTTATCAGCTGGTAGTGGAGATTTCTTGGAGGATTGACGGCTATCATTAGAGAGGTAGACAACAGATGCAGCAAGAAAAGAGGGTCCATTTCTCCAGAGAGTTTAGAGGTGCCCCGGTAAGGGCAGAGGTCCATTTGGTATTGGATAGCCCAATAGGCTCCCATATTCAGCACCACCATCTCCTCGAGGTACTCTAGCGTGCCCCTATTTCAGTGACATACCAGAGAGTTCTTACCGCACGCCAGCCATCCAGGGTGCTTCAAGTGGGTATTCAAGTCCCCAAGGTTCTTCCAGCTCCTACATTAGTGCTATACTAAAGAGGTTATACCGCCAACCGGCTATTCAAGCTTTTTCCAGTGGGTATACAGGTCATCAGGTTTGGACATTAGGGTAGCATATCACTGCACAAAGAGTTTGTTTTGAGTGCGGATATCTTGGTTATATGAGGAGATACTACCTTAGACTACGAGGCAAGGTAGTGCAACATTGTCAGCAGCCCATGATTATAGCACCGACTGTCCAGCTGCCTAGAGGTGGAGGGAATACTGGCAGGGGCCGCCCTAAAAGTGTAGGCCAGGCAAGGAAAAGGTCAGCCAACTACTGTTCAGTCAGGTACAGGCCAGCCACCCAGCGCTCCATGCAGATTCTATGCTTTTCTAGCCAGACCATATGTATTGGCCTCAGAGGACGTTATCACACGTATTATTTCTATCTGCATTAGGGATGCCTCACTACTATTTGATCCAGGGTATACCTATTTATATGTATCATCCCTGTTTGCTTATTTCCTGAATATTCCTCGTTAGTCCTTGGGTACTCCAATTCATGTGTCCACCCTAGTGAGAGACTCTGTGGTTGTGGATTGGAATTATTGGTTCTGTGTGGTTACATTTTGTGGTTTTGAGACTAGAGCAGATCACATATTACTTGATATGACTAACTTTTAGGTCATACTAGGCATGGAGTGGTTATCCCCATATCACACCGTTCTAGATTGCCATTCCAAGAATATTACTTTAGCGATGCCAGAGTTGTTGAGGTTGGAGTGGAAGGCTTCCTTAGTTAGTAAGTCTAGTCAGGTTATTTATTTTTTGAAGGCTCGACATACGATCGAGAAAGGTTATTCGGCATATCTATTTTATGTTTGGGATACGACCGTAGAGTCTCCGACCATTTATTCTGTTCCAGTAGTCCGGAGTTTGCCGATGTGTACCCTTCTGACCTTTCAGGCCTGCCATCAGATCGTGATATTGAATTCTTTATTAATTTGGCTCAATGTACCCATCCTATATTTATTCCAAAGTATCATATGGCTCCAAAAAATTGAAAGAGCAGCTTGAGGAGTTGTTAGCAAAGGGGTTTGTGAGATCGAGTGTGTCACCTTGGGGTGCACCAGTGTTGTTTGTGAAGAAAAGGGATGGGACTATGTAAATATGCCTTTATTACTGCCAATTGAACAAGGATACCATCAAGAACATGTACCCGTTGCCGCGCATTGATGATTTGTTTGAAAAGTTGCAGGGTTCTAGGGTGTTCTCTAAGATCAACTCGAGATTAAAAATCATCAGCTGACGATTTGGGACTCAGATGTCCCAAAGACTGCTTTTCGTACTAGATATGGCCATTATGAGTTTCTGGTAATGTCCTTCGGCTTGACTAATGCCCCAATGGCGTTTATGGTTTTGATGGACAGGGTGTTCAAGCCTTATATTGATTCCTTTGTTATTGTCTTCATTGATGACAGCTTGATCTACTCACGTAGCCTTGGGGAACAGGAGAAACATTTGAGAGTAGTGCTCTAGACATTGCGAGAGCAAAAGCTATATGCTAAGTTCTTCTATTGTGAGTTTTGGATTAAGTAAGTAGCATATTTGGGGCATGTTGTATCAGGTGAGGGTATTAAGGTGGATCCTAAGAAGATTGAGGTAGATAAGAGTTGGCGACGTCCTACTTCAGTGACTGAGATTAGGAGTTTCCTTAGGTTTGTAGGTTATTACCGCCAATCATCCATTGCATCACCTTTGACTAGATTGACCTAGAATGGTGCTCCTTTCCGATGGTCTGATGATTGTAAGGTGAGCTTTCGGAAGCTCAAGATAGCTTTGACTACAATACTGGTTCTAGTATTGCCTTCTGGATCGGGGATGTATACGGTATATTGTGACACTTCACGCATTGGCTTAGGTTGTGTATTGATGTGGGAGGGACAAGTTATTGCATATGCTTCATGTCAGCTGAAGATTCATTAGAAGAATTACCCCGTGCATGATCTAGAGTTAGCAGCAATTGTTCATGCTATTAAGATATGGAGGCATTATTTATATGGAGTGTCATGTGAGGTTTATACTGATCATCGCAGCTTACAAAATTTGTTCAAGTAGAGAGATCTCCAGTTGAGGAAGTGTAGGTGGCTTGAGATACTGAAGGATTAATGCATCACCATTATTTATCATTCGATCAAGGCAAATGTGCTCGTGGATGCCTTAATAGGAAGGTAGAGAGTATGGGTAGCTTGGCATTCATTTCAGTGGAGGAGAGGCCACTAGCCTTGGAAATTTAATCCCTGGCTAACAAACTTGTGAGGTTGGACATTTCAGAGCCCAGCCGTGTCCTTGTGTGTGCTATTGCTCATTCTTCGTTATTGGGATAGATCAAGGCTTGGCAGTTCGATTATCTGCATTTGGCAGTTCTCAGTGAGACGGTGCTACAAGGTACTACCAAAGGGGGTTTCTGTTGGTGAGGATGGTGATCTGTGACACCAGGGTCGCCTATGTGTTCCTAATGCCGATTGCTTGCTGGAGAGGATTCTAGATAAGGCACACAGTTCACCATATTCTATTCATCTAGGTGCTATGAAGATGTATCGTGACCTGAGGCAATATTATTGGTGGCAGCAGATGAAGAAAGACATAGTTGAGTACATGGCTAGGTGCTTGAATTGCTACCAGGTTAAGTATAAGCACCAGAGGCTAGGTGGACTACTTCAATAGATGCCTATACCTAAGTGGAAATGGGAGTGCATTACTATGGACATCATAGTTGGGTTGCCGCGAAACTTGTGGAAGTTTGATGTACTTTGGATCATTATCGACTGGTTGACTAAGTCGGCGCACTTCATTCCGATTGTGACGACCTATACTTCAGATAGGTTGGCTCAGATCTACATTCAGGAGATAGTTCTCTTGCATTGTATGCGTATTTCCATCATATCAGATAGAGGCCCTCGGTTCACTTTCTATTTCTCGAGAGCCATATAGACTGAGTTTGGGACCCTTGTAGAGCTCAGTAGAGCATTTTACCCCGCAGACCCACGGGCAGTCAGAGCGGACAATTTAGATTCTTGAGGACATGCTTAGAGCATGTATGATTGACTTTAAAGGGCAGTAGGATCAGTTCTTTCCTTTGGCTGACTTTGGTTACAACAAAAGCTATCGGTCAAGCATAGAGATGGCCAATTTGAGGCTCTATATGGTCAGTGATGTCGATCTCTTATCGGGTGGTTTGAGCCTGGTAAGCCTAAGTTATATGGTACCGATTTGGTGAAAGATGCCTTTGAAAGGTAAAGTTGATCCAAGAGCGACTTCGCACAACACAGTCCGGACAGAAGAGTTATGCGGATCAAAAGGCATGAGATGTATCATTCATGGTCACCGAGAAGGTTCTGTTGAAGGTATCGCCGATGAAGGGTTTTATGAGATTCAGAAAAAAGGGCAAGTTGAGACCCAGGTTTATAGGCATGTTTTAGGTGTTGAGGCGAGTTGGGGAGGTTGCTTATTAGCATGATTTACGCCCCAGACTATCAGGAAATCATCCAATTTTTCACATGTCTATGCTCCGGAGGTACCACGCCAACATGTCGTATGTGTTGGACTTCAGCACTATTTAGCTAGATTAGTGCTAGGGTATGAGGAGGAGCCAATTGCTATTTTTGAATATAGGATTTTCAGGTGAGATGCAAGAGGATTTCTACTGTAAAGGTTAAGTAGAGGGGCTAACCAGTCAAGAAGGTGACCAGGGAGTCCGAGGAGGACATGCAGAGCAGATATCCATGCTTATTTAGCACTTCAGTATAAATCTAAACTCGTTCGAGGATGAACATTTATTTAAGAGGTGGAAAATGAAACGACCGAACTGGTTTTTTTCTTTCTAGAACCCTATTCCGCTAAAGAAGACTTCTCATACTTGCTTTTACTGATTTATGACTTGCGAGGATGGTTGGACCGAGATATGGAAGAGTATGGGTTGAAATTGGAACACGTGGTTCCATAAGATTGGCTTAAAAGGCCAAGTTTAACTTCTATGCACATTGTGAGTAAACAACCTTAGAATAATGATTTGAAGGTTCCAATAGGTTTGTACAATGATTTTGGACTTGGGCGTATATCCAGATCGGATTTTGGATAATCCGGGAGCGTTCTGGCACCTATTAGTGAAAGTTGATTCCTTTTTGAAGTTCTTTAAATTTTGGTTTGGAGCAGGTTTTTGTGATATGAAGGTCCGAGCAGAATTTCAAGATTGAGAATAGTTCCAAAATGTCATATAAGACTTGTACGCAAATTTTGGTATTAATCCAAGTAGTATAAGTGTGTTTCATCACATTGGAAGTAAATTGAAGAACTTGAAGTTCATAAGTTTGAATCAATTGGTTTTAGGGTGTGATTCCTAGTTTTAATGTGTTCTTCGGCATTTCGAGGGTTCGAGTGAGTCCATTTTATCATTACAAATTTGTGGGTGTGTTCGAACGAGGCCCCGAGCGCCAATTGGACGAGGCTCAGAACAAATTAGAAATCTTAGGCAAGGGCTGAATGGCCAACTTCTATCATAACCGCACCTGCAGTTGGTCAGCCACAGATGCGAGCTCGCAGGTGCGGGCTTTGTTTTGCACATGCAGCCATGGGTGGCCAGCCCAGAAACCGCAGAAGCGGCCCTCTCTCCGTAGAAGTAGAACCGCAAAAATGGTTTGTCTTCCACGGAAGAGGCCCAACCGGTCTAGTGATGTTCCTCAGAATCAGACCATTTTCTACGGATGCGGTAGGCGCAGGTGAGGCGCACGACCGCAGATGCGGAAATCACTGAAGGCAGTGACCTTCATTTATTACGGAAGTTAGTCATTTGGCTCATTTTCACTCCGTTGTTGGGCAATTTTAGAGCTCTTGAGAGGGGATTTTTGCCAAACTTTTGGAGGTAAGTAATTCCTTCTATATCTGAGTTAAATACTTGGATTTTGGGTAGATTAACATGTAAAGATTTTTGAAAATCATGGGATTAGAGTAACACCTAGATTTTTGATAAACACAAGATTTAACCACGAAATTCGTTATGGAATGAATTAAAAATCATATATTCTTGATCTTTAGGTTATAGGTAACAATTTTATTGGAAAATTTTCAGAATCCGGGCATGTGGACACGGGGATGAATATTAGAAACCTTGCATTTAGGGTTTAGAAATTACTTTAATAGTTAGAATATGAACTCTTGAGAATGTATTGACTAGTTCTTACCCCATTTGAATAGTTTTGGATCGTTCGGCTCTAATTTGATGGTGTGAGCGCATTCTCCAATTTGGAAGTAAACTTTGAGGGAAAGGTAAGTGATAACTAGGGATTATGATGCACTCCTCCTTACATGAGTTTTGATTAGAAATGAGTACAAAATAGTTCCAAAGTCTTACATGTTATACTTGATCGTAGGCTTTGATCAACAAGGTGACAATTTGTCAAAACCAGCTCAAAAAGGAGTGAAACATGCACAAGTACCAAGAACAAGTCCAAGCTTAGCAAAATAGGACCAATGTGGCTGTACTCCATTTTGTGCGGTTTGCAAAGGAGAGGTTCAGAGAATACTCATCTCAGGCAACAAAAGAATGCAGTCGCACTCCATTCTATGACCCGCAAAGAAGAGATTTAGAGAGTGCACAATTTCAGGCAACCAAGTGATACGACCGCACTCTATTATGTGCGGTCCGCATTGACTTCATTGCGGCCGCACTCAATTTTGTGCGGACCACAAATCTCAACTTCAGAGAGCCATCAAGTGGAGGATTATTTCCAATGCGGCCTGCATTCCATTTTGTGCGGACCGCAACAGGACCACGCATTTTGTGTGGTCCGCAGTGGCCATGTTCAGAGAGCAGGATTTTTAGCTAAGAGCCTTAGTGCGGCCGCACTCAATTTTGTGCGGTCCGCACTAGCCCCGCAGGGGTATTTTTGTCCAGAATTTTTGGCTTAGTATAAATAGTTTATTTTCCCATTTTTTGGTTATGAGTTAGATTCTACAACAAAGTTATGCTCATGAATAGTGTTCTCTTACCATTTCGAATAATTTCACAAGGGTTTACCATTGAATCTTCAAGTTTTAATTAATAATTTAATATTATGGATTTATCTTCATCTCTTTCTTTGTTTTCCTCTATTATCATGAGTAGCTAGACCCATCAACTAGGGTTGTGGCTCAACCCTATTGTGGGTAATTGATGGATCTCGTGTTTTAAGGTTTGATTGTATATGGGCGTTTGATATTTGGACTAATTTACGATTTTATTGTTGAATTAATGGTTGCAAACACTAGTTTATGCTTAGTTGATTTTGTTTCTTCTTGAGAAAGAGAGCCTATGTCTATAAAGTAAGTCCAATAAGGAATTGGGGCGTACTCAAGAGAATTGTTAGCCCCAATTAAAGGGAAACCGAGAAATCGTAACACCCGAATTGAACCTCAATTTATTGCACAAATGATCATTCCCAATTGATCTTGAGAAAGTCAATTAGGGCAAAATCACTCGAACTATCGAAAGGTATAGAGTGAGTAGAATCGTGCAATGATTATATCATAATCCCCAAATATGAAAACCTAGCCTTAGCCACGACAACCTGTCAACTATCCACCTAGGTGAAAGTCACTCCCCTAGTGCCTTTTAACTAATTAGAAAATCTTTAATAGTCTTCTCTTAGCTTAACGTAGCTCAATTTAGCATCTTGGTAGTACAAACTTAGAAGTAATGTCAAAACCAAAAATGTTTAGAAGTGAAACAAGGAACAATTATGCAATTCTAACTTAGATAGAAATTCAATTCCAATATCTAGATCCCTGTGGAAATCGATCCTAACCTTCTAGGGTAAAAGCAACTTCGACCTCTCTTGCTCTTTATTGTAGTACAGGGTTGGCCTCTATCACTTTTTGGCACCATTTCCAGGGAGCTAACGCTCTTGATTATCTATCTAAGTAGTTTTGTGAATTGTTCTGTTTTTTCTTATGCGTTACTAATTTGTGTGTTTCATAACTTCAGGTACAAAATGGTAGCAAACAACAATGAGCCTCTTGGAAATATGGTTGCGGGGGATGAGGTAGATGATTTGGAGGTGATGAGGTGCCTCTTGTACCTCAAGGACAACGTAGAGGCCGCTAGGCCAATGCAAAGGAAAATATTCCAGACCCTCCTACGCCACCTTCAAGAGTGGCCCCTCAAGTTCTTCCCAACCAAGGCTATGCTAGTTCAATTGTCCCGCCACGGGTCTGGGCAGGCAATTTTCAAATCACAAATGTGATGCTGACATTGTTGGAGCAGCGTGGATATTTCGGGTGCTTCCACTCAGAATTCTAACAAACATCTCAAGGTGGTCGTAGATACCTGTTGGGGGAGCAAGCAAACAAATGTGTCCGAGGATGCACTTCGATTGAGACTTTTCCCATTTTCACTGAGAGGGAAGGCATTGGATTGGCTTGAGCGACTTTCGAATCATTCCATCACTACTTGGGATGAGTTGGCAGATAATTTCATTGCCAAATTTTTCTCACATGGGCACATGGCAGCATTAAGGGACGAGATATTAGCTTTCAAGTAGGACCCCACCGAACCATTACACGAGATTTGAGAGAGAAATAGAACCATGGTGAAGGAATGCCCCAACAATGATATGACAGAAGCAATGATACAACAGGCCTTCTATCAGGGCATCAACACAACGAATCAATGCATAGTGAATTAACTGGATGGGGGTAATTTCATGAAGCTGCCTTACGATGAAGCTTGTTCTATTCTTGACGAGATGGTTGAGACATCCTCCGCTTGGCAAAGTAGGGCCAATGTGCCATAGGGTGACCCCACAGTCACTCACTTGCACAAAGAACTACATGACCATGGGCATGCTATAGAAGAACTTATCACAATAATGAACCAATTAGCAAAGGCAGCGTTGCAACAAGTTCAAAATCATCGCCAAGTGAATAACATGGAGGGTGTCAACATGTTAGTGAAGAATAGAAGACAAAGAGGTCAACATAACCAAGGAAGTTCGGATCAATTTGACAATGATTGTGGTGGATTCCAAGATGATGGCTATGATGGGCAGAATGAAGAGGTACAATATATGAATAATTATCAAGGCCAAAGGGGATCAGCAACAATGGAGATCCCAAGGCAATTGGGGTAACCAATAACAAGGCAACAAAAATTGGAATAATCAACAAAAAGGGAGCAACAATTGGGGAATCAATAGTCAAAATCCAAATTGGGGAATCGAAAAAACAATCTCAGCAATCAGGGAAACTGGGACAAAAACAACAATTGGGGTGGAAAAAACAACCAGGGTGGATGGAACAACAACAAGGGAAATCAGAGGCAAGGCTTTCAAAGTCCCCCAATGTACCAACAACGGAGCAACCCACTGCCTTTTCCATCACAGTGTCTTAGTTCTTCCAACAATGAAATGGGGGGAATTGAAATGATGTTTGAACAGATGATGAAAAAGAATGCTGACTTTAATAATCAATTGGCTTCTCATAACACTTCAATCAGAAATTTGGAGGTTCAACTAGGCAAAATCTCACAGTCTTTGAATACTCGCCCTAAGAGGGCTCTACCGAGTGATACGGTAGTTAACCCAAAGGGTGGGAACAATCATTTTATGGTAGTAACTACAAGAAGTAGACTAGGCGGTTATGTGAATGCCTCAAAACAAAAGCAAATTGTGAGTGATGAAGTTGAGTTGTGTGTACGGGGAAATCGGGAGACCAATTTTCCCTCAACATAATGCTTCGAAGAACAAATCCCGAAGGCATCGGATCTCGGTTCGCTTGCCTCCCTCGAGATCTAACCAATGCCTTGTCCAGATCGGGCATCAGCTAAGACCCTGATGAGCGAAGATATCCCTCGAAGGATGTATTCAGGAACCACGGGACTTGTCCAAATGGCTCGACGTCAGTTCTCCTACAACCCAAGAAAAGCAGGCTGTCACATCTCATTCTTTTACTATATTATTTATTACTTATCAAGTTTGGACGCCCGCTTTCTCTATAAAAGAAGAGTCACCAACACCTTGTAGATCATCTCCAATTGTCCTACAAAGAATGCAATAATATCTCTCTCTCTTTCTTATAAGCTATCAATGTTAATCGACCCCGAGATCACTCTAGAATTTCTTTGTTCTTCGTTTGTTCTCCATTATTTACTTTAGGATTGACGGTATAAAGCCTTGCTTATCTATATCTTTACATGTTATCCCCTGCCCGACTACCCTCGATAAGAACGTGATAGGCTCGAGGCCTGTCCCTGAGGTATCTACTGGCTTGCTCTAAGCCTGGGAATGCCCCCTTACTGGTTCGATTATCGCTCTGGCTATCTCGATCTTTATCGTCTTACTTCATGTTCTAACACTAATCACCTTTACAAACTGGCTGGGGAATAGATCACATATTTTTAGAATCTAATATACAAATTTCATTGTTGTTACCTGTCACGCCCCAACCTCGGGAGGCGCGACTGGCGCTAAATCAAGTGAACCTGACTAAGCAAGCCTTACCGATCGCTTTCTACCCCAACTTAATATGAATGCGGAACTCACGCCTTTGGTTAATTTGAATGATAATACACGGGGTATACCACATTACTAGTTCATTTCATATCAAAAAAATTTGTCGTTCATATGCTAGCTTCATGGATTCTAATAGAGTTACGACTTAAGGAGATCACAAGTTTAGGATTAAAACATATACATATAGGGGACCCCCCCAAAACCCATACATAACCCACACCAGTGTCTTTGGAGACTCTAAGGATACAACAAATAAGCATGACTATGCCAGCAACAAGGCCCCAGCTATACCTCAAAAATGAAAAGTTGTAATAATAAAAGATACACCATGCAGCCCCATGGAAAAATAAGGGGCTCACCGTGACTTTGAGTAGATGAACGCTCCGCTACACACGGTCTGCACTGTCCGCTATGGGGCCACCTACAATCATAATACGAATGTAGCGCCCCCGGCAAAAAGGGGCGTCAGTACATTTGAATTGTACTGGTATGTATAACTAAAAACCATTTTACTAGAAAGAACTATCAAATAGATGCAAGAAATTAATACGGCAAATCAAAGAAACAATTCATATAATTCTTCATACAATTTCCACGACACCGATTAAGGCAATTCTGTCACATGTTCACCACTGTTCTCATCACCACCGCCATCTCGAGCAGAGTCCGGTCACTACCGACCGGCTAGGTCACCTCATTGGAGGCATTACTTTCAATCAATATTTTTGTTTCCCTTATACGGGATTCAATATCAACACATTTCCACCATGTGTGCGGCATGGTGTCCGATCACGACCCGATCGGCTAGGTCGCCTTTCCTAGGCATTACTCCATTCTCATTAGTCAACTCATCTGAATCCTTATTCCACACATATCATAACAATTCTTGGGCACTCATGGCCACCATCGTCACATCATTTTCCCTTTTCAATATTAGTTTTATAAGTTGTGATCATAGACACGTATATCAAAGATGATTCAAGTTGAAATCACAAATAGTAAGCACATAGCTAGCATGAATAATTCTTTGTTTTAGTGTCCGCTTATAGCCCAAATATTTTAGTATATACCCCCAGTACAGTGGCACCAAATACAGCTCCCCCCGCTGAACGGGTGCTTGAAAGGTCAAGCAACAACGAGTCGGGGGCTGACCCCACTATCATAAAATTACTTGAGGACCGCATTTCGACTGCATTTCTGACTTCAATTTTATCCAACATTCTGACTCACTCTGTGGCAGGTATGCGGTCCACATTTCGATTATGCGACCGCATTTCGACTGCATTTATGACTTCAATTTTATCCAACAATCTGCCTCACTCTGCGGCAGGTAGCGGTCCGCATTTCAATTATGTGACCGTATTCTGGACCGCATTTCTTGCATTTATTCTGGAAACTTATTCTTGACTTTTTAATGCATCATTCAATCCAAATGAGGATCAAGGTTCACTTATTAACAGTGTTAGTGCAATCTTCTTCTCTTTACAACCCGAAACTGGTTGATAGTCTTCCAATTTAGCTAACTCCCTAAATTTTTGAAAATTTCGCCAGAGTTTCCTTTGTATTTAGGCTTGATCCACCTGTCAGAGAGCCCCAGAAACACACCATAACACCATAAACATATTTGCAAAGCATAGTATAACTGGCACAATATCAACAATGGCCATATAGGCAACCATATTACCAAAAGAAGATGGTTATTACATGATCATTCAAACAAGTGTGGTTATTACACAATTCTAGCCAACACATATGATTTCAAAGTAGCAGAACACATAGAAGTTATTACATGATTATCCAAACAAGTGTGGATACTTCTTTTTCATTTCGCCCTCGGCTTCCCAAGTAGCTTCCTCAACTTGCTGGTTCCGCCATAATACTTTTACTGATGCATTCTCCTTATTCCTTAGTTTTTGAACTTGCCTATCAAGAATAGCAACTGGGACCTCTTCGTATGATAGCCCTTCGTTTACTTGAATAGTATCTACGGGCACAATGGAGGACGGATCCCCTACCACCTTCCTTAACATAGACACATGGTAAACCGGGTGTACCAATGACATCTCGGGCGGCAGCTCAAGCTTGTATGCCACCTGACCAACTTTCTAAATAATTCTATATGGCCCGACATACCTTAGGCTTAACTTTCCTTTCTTTCCAAATCTCATGATACCCTTTATAGGGGAAACTTTCAAGAATACCCAATCATCTTCTTTAAACTCCAGATCTCTGCGACGCACATCCGAGTATGATTTTTGGCGACTTTGAGAAGTTTTCAACCTTTCTTTAATGAGCTTGACTTTATCCATGGCTT
The DNA here is from genome assembly GCA_026770625.1 of Nicotiana glauca. Classification (NCBI taxonomy): domain Eukaryota; kingdom Viridiplantae; phylum Streptophyta; class Magnoliopsida; order Solanales; family Solanaceae; genus Nicotiana; species Nicotiana glauca. The sequence continues at coordinate 121,148 of MU699072.1, read as the reverse complement.
GGTGCACGAGATCCGGCCCTATCAATTCTGGTTCTCCAACCTCGAACCATCCGATGGGAGACCTATATCTCCTACCGTACAATACTTCGAACGGTGCCATTTGAATACTAGCGTGAAAGCTGTTGTTGTAAGCGAATTCTATGAGTGGCAAATGGTCGTCCTAACTTCCCTTGAAGTCAATAGTACAAGCACGCAACATATCCTCAAGCGTCTGAATAGTCCATTCTGCTTGCCCATCGATCTGTGGGTGAAAAGCTGTGCTATGGTTCACTTGCGTACCCAAACCCTGCTGAAACTTCTTCCAAAAGTTAGCTGTGAATTGAGCCCCTCTATCTGAAATGATTGAGACTGGAGTGCCATGTAACCTGACTATTTCTTTGATATACAACTGAGCATATTGCTCCACCGTGTCGGTAGATTTGACTGGCAAGAATTGTGATGATATTGTGAGTCGATCAATGATTACCCAAATTGAGTCGAGCTTGCGCGAAGTGCGCGGCAATCCTACCACAAATTTCATGTTAATCATCTCCCACTTCCACATTGGAATGTCTATGCATTGTGTCAACCCACCGGGCCTTTGATGTTCGGCTTTTACCTGTTGACAATTTGGACACTTTGCCATAAATTCTGCCACATCCTTCTTCATATTGTTCCACCAATAAATTTCCTTGAGATCATGATATATTTTTGTAGAACCTGGGTGCACGGAATACCTGGACGTGTGAGCTTCTACCATGATCCTTTCCCGAAGACTGTCGATATGAGGAACGCACAGGTGGTGTCGGTACCGTAAGGTACCATCATTCATGCCCAAGGAGAAAGCTGAGGTCTTATGATTGTGAATCCCTTCTTTTAGTTGTGCTAACAATGGATCACTGAATTGCTTTTGTTTCACCTCTACCACAAGCGATGATTCAGCCATATTTCGTATAATTACCCCTCCTTCATCAGAGTCTGCTAGAAGAACTCCCAAATTAGCTAGTCGGTGAACTTCCCTAGTTAACGGCCTCTGGTAGGCCCCCAAATGAGCCAAACTTCCCATAGATTTTCGACTAAGTGCATCTGCCACAACATTTGCCTTTCCTGGGTGGTAAAGAATATCCATATCGTAGTCTTTGAGCAACTCTAACCACCTTCGTTATCTCAGGTTCAACTCTTTCTGCTTGAAGATGTATTGAAGGCTCTTATGATCAGTAAATATGTCAACATGGACCCCATACAAATAATGCCGCCAAATCTTTAGTGCATCCACCACAGCTACTAGCTCTAAGTCATGCGTTGGATAGTTCTTCTCATGATTCTTAAGCTGCCTAGAGGCGTAGGCTATCACCTTGCCCCGCTTCATCAACACACACCCCAGCCCGACTCTTGAAGCATAGCAATACACCACAAATCCCTCGGTACCCTCTGGTAGGGCTAACACCGGTGGTGTTGTTAACCTTGATTTCAATTCTAGGAAACTCTTTTTGTAAGCATCAGACCATTGGAATTTAACTGCTTTCTGTGTCAATTTTGTCAAAGGAGAGGCAAGAGTAGAAAACCCCTCCACAAACCTTCTGTAGTACCCAGCTAATCCCAAGAAACTGCAAATCTTGGTTGGAGTAGTAGGTCAAGGCCAATTATTCACCGCTGCAACCTTCTGTGGGTCAACCATAACTCCTCCCCTGGAAATAACATGACCCAAGAACGCGACAGATTCAAGCCAGAATTCACATTTTGAAAATTTTGCATAAAATTGATGTTGCTGAAGAGTCTGCAATACTGCCCTGAGATGGCCAGCATGGTCCACCCGACTTTGGGAATATACTAGGATGTCGTCAATGAACACTATCACAAAGGAGTCTAGGAAGGGCTTAAAGATTCGATTCATAAGGTCCATGAAAGCTGCTGGGGCATTTGTTATCCCAAAAGACATTAACATGAATTCGAAGTGCCCGTACCGAGTTCTGAAGGCTGTTTTTGGAATATTCTGCTCCCGTATTTTCAACTGGTGATACCCGGACCGCAAGTCAATCTTTGAGCAACATGCAGCGCCTTGCAATTGATCGAACAAGTCATATATTCTTGGCAAGGGATATTGTTTTTGATTGTGACTTTGTTAAGTTGTCGGTAGTCAATACACATCCGCAGCGATCCATCCTTCTTTCTTACAAACAAGACCGGTGCGCCCCATGGTGACACACTTGGTCGTATGAAACCCTTCTCTAACAAATCCTTCAATTGCTCCTTTAGTGCTTTCAGTTCTGCTGGTGCCATCCTGTAAGGTGGAATCGATATAGGCTGTGTGCCTGGCATCACGTCGATCCCAAAATCAATCTCCCTATCTGGGGGAATCCCAGGGAGCTTATCTGGAAAGACATTGGAAATTCATTCAAAACTGGTACAGAATCAAGGCTAGGTGCCTCGGCATTAGCATCTGCAACTCGAACTAGATGATAGATACACCCTTTCTTGATCATTTTTGCGGCCTTAAGGTAGGAAATAAACTGACCTTGAGGCACTACATTATCTCCCCTCCACTCAATGATGGGCTCATTAGGAAATTCGAGCCTGATAGTTCTAGTCCTGCAATCAAGTTTGGCAAAGCATGTGTAAAGCCAATCCATTCCCATTATTACGTCAAAATCCACCATTCCCAACTCGATAAGATCGGCCATAGTATCCCTACAACGCACCGTAACAACACAACCCCTATAAACTCGAGCAACCAAAATTGATTCACCAACTGGGGTAGATACTGTGAATGGCTTGTGAAGCTGCTCTGGTTCTATCCCAAATCTCATAGCAACAAATGGGGTAACATATGATAAAGTGGAACCTGGGTCAATAAGCACATACACATCATGAGATTGGACAGTCAAAATACCTGTAGCAACATCTGGAGAAGCCTCTGCAGTCTGGCGACTACTCATAGCATAAAATTGGCTGGGACCTCTCGAACTCTACGCACCACCCCTAGCTGCACCCCGCTCTACGGGCGTTGGGGCACCTTGAGCTAGGGAGGGGGCCGAACATGTGGCAGCTTCTGAACTGGAGGGCTGAGCTGTGCCCCTACCTGTTCCCTGACGAGACGCGCGACAGTGTCTCTGAATATGGCCCCTCATCCCACATCCTTAACATATAGGTAACTCCATGTAACAGACCCCCGAGTGCATATTCCTACATTTGAGACACGGGGTTCTCTGCTGTTGCTGAGACCTCTCCCCTAACCAGGCTCGCTGGCGGAATCCCCTGTTGCCCTGACCGGGCTTGAAATGACTCCACTGCCGCTGGCTGGGCCCTGATGGCGGTGCACTGGCTGAAGCTGTGCAACAGACTGGGAAGGTCCTGATGATCCTCCCCTAAAAGCTGATCTTCCCCCACCTAGGGACTCTCCTATGTTGCCCGTAGATCGGGCCTTGCTGTTACTCTCTCTCTCGCCATTCTGTTCTTCAACTTACGATCCTCTGTGGCCTGAGCGAAGGCTACCATCCTCCTGTAGTTCATGTTAGAATTTAGTGCTACCGTAGAAGCCTCATTAATAGTCAAAAGATTAAGACCCTGAACAAACCGACGCACTCTAGCCTCCATGGTAGGCAACATGTGAAGAGCATACTTGGACAAGAGGACAAACTCCATGTGGTACTCCCATACACTTCTATCATCTTCCCTAAGATTTTCAAATTCTGCTGCCCGGGCTGCCCTTGTCTCAGCGGGCAAGAAATGATCAATGAAAGCATCGACAAAATCACTACACTTCGCCGGAGGGCGCCCCTCCTCTCGGGAGTCCTCCCATAACTCAAACTATGAATAGGCCGCCCCTTTCAGACGGTAGGCAGCCAACTCTACACCCTCTGTCTCAGTCACACGCATCACCCTAAGGGTCTAGTGCATCTCATCAATAAAGTCCTCCGGGTCTTCTTCTAAGTTGGCACCCGTGAATACCGGAGGGTCTAACTGAAGGAACTTGTTTACCCTGGAACCAGTAGAATCCCCTGGCTGGCTGGATGAACTGGGTGCAATATTTGACCTTTGGGCCTGAGAGGCCACTAACTGAGCCAACATTTGAATAGCTCCCCTAAGATCCCCATTAGAATTGCTAGAACTAGAAGCTGGGACTGGAGGCGGGACAGGAGCCTTAGCGGGAGATACAATGGTACCCTCCGTAGTTGTAGGGGCTGAGGTAGTTTGTTCTGGAACGGGAAGATCCGGCAGGGTAATAGCAGAGCGGCTACCCTCACCCGTAACATCAATCAGCGACTCATCAACCACTCCTGGTGTGGCATTGGCCTCTTGGCCAGTTTTTGCCTTCTTCTTAGGTGCCATTTACTGAAAGATTGAACAACACACCGATTAGGAAGTAAACAATTTCACCGCACGATCCAGAGTATCAAAGAAGGGTGTTATTCCTAAATGCCCAAATAGCCTCCAACTTATAGATGTGGTCGACTTCACACCGATAAGAAGGACTCTACTAGACACGGCTCCAAGACATCCTAGGACACTTTCAAAACCTTAGGCTCCGATACCAAGTTTCTCATGCCCCAACCTCGGTAGGCGCGACCGGCGCTCAATCAAGTGAACCTGACTGAGCAAGCCTTACCGATCGCTTTCTACCCCAACTCAATATTATTGTGGAACTCACGCCGTTGGTTAATTTGAACGATAATACACGGGGTGAACCACATTACTAGTTCATTTCATATCAAAAAAATTTGTCATTCATATGCTAGCTTCATGGATTCTAATAGAGTTACGACTTAAGGAGATCACAAGTTTAGGATTACAACATATACATATCGGGGACCCCTAAAACCCATACATAACCCACACTAGTGTCTTTGGAGCCTCTAAGGATACAACAAATAAGCATGACTATGCCAGCAACAAGGCCCCAGCTATACCTCAAAAATGAAAAGCTGTAATAACAAAAGATACACCATGAAGCCACATGGAAGAATAAGGGGCTCACCGTGACTTCAAGTATATGAACGCTCTGCTACACACGGTCTGCACTGTCCGTTATGAGGCCACCTACAATCATAATACGAATGTAGCGCCCCTGGCAAAAAAGGGCGTCAGTACATTTGAATTGTACTGGTATGTATAACTAAATACCATTTTACAAGAAAGAACTATCAAATAGATGCAAGCAATTAATACGGCAAATCAAAGAAACAATTCATATAATTCTTCATACAATTTCCACGACACCGATTAAGGCAATTCTGTCACATGTTCACCACTGTTCTCATCACCACCGCCATCTCGAGCGGAGTCCGATCACGACCCGACCGGCTAGGTCACCTCATTGGAGGCATTACTTTCAATAAATATTTTGTTTCCCTTATACGGGATTCAATATCAGCACATTTGCACTATGTGTGCGGCATGGTGTCCGATCACGACCCGATCGGCTAGGTCGCCTTGCCTAGGCATTATTCAATTCTCATTAGTCAACTCATCTGAATCCTTATTCCACACATATCATAACAATTCCTGGGCACTCATGGCCACCATCGTCACATCATTTTCCCTTTTCAATATTAGTTTTATAAGTTGTGATCATAGACACGTATATCAAAGATGATTCAAGTTGAAATCAAAAATAGTGAGCACATAGCTAGCATGAATAATTCTCTGTTTCAGTATCAGCTTATAGCCCAAATATTTCAATAAATACCCCCAGTACAGTGGCAGCAGATACAGCTGCCCCGCTGAACGGGTGCTCAAAAGGTCAAGCAACAACGAGTCGGGGGCTGACCCCACTATCATAAAACTACTTGAGGACCTCACCAAAAGGATCGAATCGGGAGAGAAAATGATCGCAGCCAACTATAAAAGGGTCGAGACCTACAACTCTAGGGTTGATCAGATCCTAGGCACCTCTTTGGTCCTTAAGGGTATAGATTCAATGAAATTCCATTCAAAGACTATTCCCCGAAGAAGTAGCGACAAAATCTATCCTGAAAAAGTTCAGAATGCCAGAACTCCCTAAGTACAATGGCACCTCCGACCCCAATGAACACATCACTGCGTATACCTGCGCAATAAAAGGTAACGACATAAAGAGAGACGAGATTGAATCCGTACTACTGAAAAAAATTTGAGTAACACTTTCAAAAGGGACCATGATGTGGTACCATAAACTGGCCCCGGACTCCATAGATTCATTCGCCTTATTAGCGGACTATTTTTTAAAAGCACTTGTAAGAGCCATTAAAGTAGCAACGAGGAAGTCTGACGTTTTCATAATCAAGAAAAGAGAAAATAAGATGATGCAGGAGTTCGTGTCCCAATTCCAGATGGAATGAATGGAGCTACCACCGGTCTCCGACGATTGGGCGGTGTAGGCCTTCACCCAAGGCCTGGACAAATAGAGCTCTATGGCTCCGAAACAACTAAAACAAAATCTAATCGAATACCTAGCCGTGACCTGGTCAGACGTCCACAACTGTATCAGTCGAAGATCAAGGCAGATGATGACCAGTTGGGGACCTCATCGGGCTCGATATAACCAAGCAAATTCATGCCAAAAGAGATGAAGCTAAGCAAAGAACGGTGTCAGCCATACCTCGACGACTGAAGAAATACCCCAAGGTGCAATATACCCCATAACGATAGGAGGATGGATCAAGGACATGATCCTCTATGGGTCATCAATAGAGCATAGTTTGACCGAAACATGGGACCATTAAACGCACCCCACTTGTCGGAATATAATTTCAGCATCGACGTATCAGATATCGTGTTCACTATCAGTGAAATTCGAGATGCGAAATGGCCTAGACCAATCCAGTCGGATCCTTCACAGAGAAATTACAACTTGACATGCGATTTCCACAACACACATGGCCACCAGACCGAGGATTTCCATTCACTACGAGAAGAAGTAGCCTGGTTACTCAATAAAGGGCACCTCCGAGAATTCCTTAGTGATCGGGCCAAAAATCTATTTTGAGACAGAGAGGGAGCCAACAAGAATGAAGTAAACAAACCACAACACGTCATTCACATGATCATGGGCAGCGTTGATACCCCATAGGAGCCCATGATGAGGAAAACAAAAATATCCATCACAAAGGAGAGAAACGGACTCGAGGATACAACCCTGATGATGCCCTTACCTTCAGTGAAGAAGATATGGATGCCTTATCTCATCCCCACAACGATGCTCTGGTAATTTCCTTTCTTGTAAATTCTTTCCAGATAAAATGTGTACTCGTGGATCCAGGTAGCTCAACCAATATTATCAGGTCAAAGGTGATAGAACAGCTCAGTTTAACTGAACGAATCGTACCCGCCACTCGGGTCCTCAATGGGTTCAACATGGCAAGCGAAATGACAAAAGGGGAGATCATTAGATACATCATTGTGGCCGGCGCAACCCAACACACCAAGTTCCATGTCATCTAGGGAGACATGAGATACAACGCCTTGTTTGGACGACCATGGATACATTGCATCAGAGCAGTAACGTCCACTCTCCACCAAATGATAAAGTTCCCGATAAAAGATGGGATCAAAACCATCTATGGAGAGCAGCACGTGGCGAGAGAAACGTTCGCAATATACGAAACATTCTCGGTCCCCTTACCTCCACCTCTGAATAAAAACCTGGGCGAATCAGGGCTTAATATCGGTCAGGTTTGACTAAAAACAAAAATAAACCCGCGTTACATACCCGACCTTAGGCTATCAAAACAAGTCAGCACCCAAAAGTATCCTGTCTCAAGGTACCATCATTTTTTTAATTTTATTTTCGAAATATAAATTAACCCTCATGCAGGCAATGTCGGAAAGCCTCGAGGCCTCCAAAAAAAGGGTTCCCAACTCGACTGAAGATATCGAGACACTGGCACTGTCCGAAGATCTCAAGACCTCCCAAAAAAGGCTCGCGCGTTGCACTCTTTTCCTTAGACTGAGTTTATATCCCAAAAAGAAGAAGGGATTTTACTGGCAAGGTTTTTAATGAGGAAACACACGCGAAGCCACTAGGAGATAAAACTCCACACAATCGCTCGAAGCCATCCTTACGGCCAACTTCCAAAGCATCTAGGAGCATTCCTCCTGAAAAATCCACCTGACTCAGACGAGCGTCGAACAAAGATCCCTATGGGGATGATGGATCAGGCCAGAACGGTCAAAATAGACAAACCTTGTTAAGGCGAGAACATGTCTTATTATATCGGGCAATCAAAAATGCCCCCTTCTTTTATGAGAAAAGAGAAAGGTTGTTAATCAAGAACAAAGCAACATGAAAATCAGCAAAACACCCCGACTTGGCCTAAGAGTCGGTCGAGTCAGCTCGATAGCACATATATCGCATTAATAGAACAGAGTATATCTCCAACGCCTTGTAAGCACATGATTTTTACCCTATATGAAATACACCTATAAAATCCAAAGAAAATAATTTTTTGTTAATTATTTGACATTTTAGGAATTTTGTATGATTTTTTGCATTTCTTGCATGTTTATGTTTCATTTAAATCATGAAAAATACCAAAAAATATCACGCATGTTATTTAGGCCGTACTTTTACATTTTCAGGATTAATCAATAGTTACTTGTTTTATAAAAATTAAAAATCACAAAAAATGCTTCATTTTTACGCCTTTCCTTTTTATTGATTTTTCTCTTTTAATCTAGGATTAAGTAGCTTTTATAGTTTTTATAGTTAGTATAATTTTATTTTTTTAGGATTTTTGATTCTAGGATTTTTTTTTAAATAGAAAAAAGAGATTAAAAGAAAATTGAAAATGAAAAAAAAGAATTGAAAGAATCTTCCCTCACATGAGACCTTCCCCCAAAAATATTTTCCCCCAAAGACTTTTTCCCTATGAGACCTTCCCCCAAAAGACTTTTTCCTAAAATATTTTCCCCCAAAAGACCTTCCCCCAAAATATTTTCCCCCCAAAAGACCCTCCCCACACAAAACCCCTCCTTCTTATTCTTCGTTAGCTCATAACAGATCCCCACCCCTTCTCTTGGAGAGAACAACGACGGACCCCCTCCTTGAAAACCAGCAACGACGCCCTCATCCTCCGATCCTCTCTAACAAAATCCTTAAACCAGTCCAAAAAACCAAGCAATTCCCCACAAAACCTCCATGGAAATCACCTCAAAACACTAGGAATAAGCTACCAACATCGTCTGCCATTATGTATCACCAGAAATATTTGTCTCTTGCTTCGGTCCTTGGTTAGTTATTTTATTTTTTTGCTCTTGCTATTTCTAGGATTAAAAAAAAGCACTGTTCCTGGGATTAAAATTAAAGATATGAGTTGTCGCTTGCATAGTTTTTGGGATTCTCAAGCTGTGGGGTATAAAAAGTTGTTAATTATTGTTGTCCCAGTATGTTGGGCGTCTTCTTCTCTTCGCCGTTACGTGGCATTGTATCCCTATCTTATCTTGCATTTGAGATAATTTGATATTATGAATTTGAGATAAGAAAGTATGAACTTCAAGTAGAGAAGACTAGTGTATGATGATTCCTTTAGGTTGGTGATTGAACCTGTTGTAGTAGCTTCCTGACATGAGAAACGTGACTTGAATTATTAGTCTCTAACTGATTTGAGCTTCCAACTTCAGATACGTATACCTCTGGTTCCTTGTTGCTCATTTAAGTTTCACCATAGATTTAAGTTAATTATAAACCCCTTTGAAGTGCTTATATGGTTGTTCTTTCATCAATTTCTAAATCAAAGATGATTTGTGTACCATTTGGCTAAACTAGCGTTGAACTGTAACCAAGTGAGAATTAGTTGATGTTAATTCTGTCATAGCTTGCTTATACTATGCACCTAAAGTGGTGAAGTATTTGATTGTAAATTTGTAGTTTTATTTTTCCTTTGAGCATTTATGAGAGGAAACATTGAGGAAAATAGTGAGGCAGTACTATAGTAGAGAACTGTGGTACTTTAACTTTTGTTAACATTTGAGGAGAATACCAATTAAGCTCCGTGAATTTATGAACTCTCGTAGTTTGCTTTAGTTGAGTACAATCCTTTTAAATTAGAATCGAGGCGTTCCATTTAGTAAATTTTCATGGACCTTGTAAAGTTGCACACGCGTAATTACTTTAGGCATGTTAGTTTAATAATACTACCTTCCTAAACTCGGGTGCACATTTATGTGACCCAAATCCAAATCCCAACGAAGTTAAAATATGTTAAAAATCACGGGTGTATTTATGTGACGTGGTTCGAGACGTGTTTTAACAACGTTGCAATTCTCTTTAAAAATATGAATAAAAGCGGTTAAAGAGTTAAAATTTGCACATAGGTTCATAATTGTTTAAAATCTGATAATTTAAGCCGAATAAGACAGTTGAGCGACCGTGCTAGAGCCACGGAACCTGGGAATGCCTAACACCTTCTCCTGGGTTAACAGAATTCCTTACTCGGATTTCTGGTTCGCAAACTAGTAAACAGAGTCATTCTTTTCCTCAATTTGGGATTCTAAACCGGTGACTTGGGACATCATAAATCTCCCAAGTGGCGACTCTGAATCTTAATAAATGAATCCCGTTTCGATTGTCACTTCAAGATGGAAATAACTCCCTTTATTATACCCTTCCGGAGGTGTAGTAGGAAAAAGGAGGTGTGACATGCCTTGCTTTCCAAAAAGGAAACAAATCACAGCACACTTCTGATAGGAACATCTCCATAAGATACGACCTGAGATACTCGAGGACCTAGGGAATACAACATCTGGACGACCCTAGGGTCAAAACACCAGGCTCACCAAACCCTCGAAAAACAAATCCAGGCTCACCAAGCCCCGGAAAAACAACTCCAGGATCATCAAGCCCCCAGAAATATCTCCGAGCTCATGAAAAGCTATCTTCAAGCAAACTCAATGACTCAGAGACTGCCACCAATCTCCACGCAATAGAAAATTCGAAATTGTAAGACCCTAACGGACAGCCTTGGCAAAACTAGGTCTATTACCCATACACTGTAAGACCTCAATAGGCATGAAAAATCCCGAATTTCAGGCTATACTTCGCATTTGTATGAATCCCTAAAGAGCATACCCTTGGTGTAGAAGCCTAAAACTGCTTTCCCGGGATCAAAAAATAGCCCCAACCAAACACATATGACTCCGGTTAAAATGGCTTTTACAGCCAATAAAACGTGACTCGGGGACTCCCGACTGGTGCTAAAAAATCCTCCGAATTTACTTTGGAAAGAACCAGTTAAACATAGGCTTCCCTCAACAGGCGAAAAATGAGTCCCAACCACGTCGGCTCCAAAATCACAAAAGTGTCGATCTACTCGACCTATGGGCTATTAACCTTCCGAGGTGCTCAAAACATTGCCGACTACAACTTAAAATCGAGGTTCTTTTAGAACCAACGACAGGTCAGGCAAAATAATCAATATGACCTTAACGAGAGGAAATAAAGCCTACAAAAATCCTCTAGGACTTATGTCAAACAGCGTAAGTGCCATTGTCGTCGGGTAAGCAAAGCCTCCGGGCCTCACACCGAAAGGCCTCTACGACCATCACCTTGAAAATTGACCATTTGAGGATTAAAGTGATCTCAAATCATAACCCGATTCGGATGCCGAATCCAAAATAGTTAAACTAAGCAAAGCCTACGGGCCTTATATCAAAAGGTCCCTAAGACCAAACAACATAAGTGCCATTGTCGCCAGCTAATAAAATACATCGGGCCTCATACTAAAAGGTCTTAACGACCAAGTAGCAGAAAGGCCACCATGCTGGCCAAGATCTTAGATGAGATTTAAGGGTCGATTATAGCTCGAGTCGCATCACGACGTAGAGACTAGGCCCAAAAGTACTAATACTCCCTAGAGCAGAATAGCGATGCCGGTTTCTCTAAACGTAACCTCCGAATAGATCGAAGAGTCAATTACAGCTTAAATCGCAATGCGACTCGGAGACTGAAACCTAGGGCAATTCAATCACAAAATGCCTAAAGGCACGACCCAAACAACACTATCAACAGCTGAGGCAAATCCCCAGTCCGCGCGCCCACAAAATCTCTTTAGTCCAGAAACTCGGGGGGTCATCACCCTCCTCCCATCCAGGAAAAAGCTGGAAGGCCAATCAGAGCTCGAGCTGTAACACGACTTGCAGACTGAACCTGAAGGTAATCAAAACACGAAAATTACAAATTACATGGCACAGTCTCGGTCTGCGACGTATGGTGGGATCTATGTATATATACGCGACAAAGAAGGCAGGGAATGTTCGTTTCCCCTTTATTTTTCTTTTTTGGCAGCCACGGCCCATCGGCCTCCTCCTCATCATCAAATATCAGGGACATGGCATTAAACTCTTCCCTCTTGGCTCATCCAACCTCTTCTGAGGGATCAAAGCCTCTATCGCGAATCTCTGTGAGAGTCCCCCTACCTGCATATTCCCTGCTATTGCCTACGCAATCAAGGGCCCTCTCCAGCTCGACCCCAACAAACAAAGTAAGCCACTATCTTCTACTCTTCCCGATCAAAAACAATAAAGGTATCAAAGAAACAAAACTCCAAACCCTTTCTCGTATATATATCTATCATGTATGCGAGGTACCCTCTCCCTCTGCAGGCACCTTACGACCATAACAAAAAAAAAACGGTCAAGTCTATGCCCAGTGCCGAAAGGAATACAGCTTGTCGAAATGGAACTTCCATGGCCTCAGCAAATGATAACAAAGCTCTACAATTATCCTCCTGGCTCGGGTCAATTCCTCTGGGAAAAAGAGCCGCCTACACTGACCTTATCGGGATATTCCTCGATGAAGACCACAAAATGGTTAACCTTAAACCATTGGACCACCCAGTCAAAGGCTATTTTGGCTTATCCACTTTGCCTGATGTATCTCGAGACACCCAAAGACGAAACCCAAGAATAATTTAACAGCAAATACGCCTGAAGATATGACCCTAGCGATGCTATCAACACTCCATCGACATTCAAGACATATCCCCAGGCCACGCACCCATAAAATTGCTTAGGCCTACAAGCACAAAGGGCCGCCACCCTTTACCCATAAAAGCAGATAGGAGCCAGAGGACCAACCGAAGCTCGAGCCATGATACAGCTCTGAGATTAGTTCCAAAACCGATCTATACGATCGAGAGAAACAAAAGAAAAAAGGTACAAAAGGAACAAAATTCTACTCATATTACATGCAAAAACATTATCCACCGACAGGCATGCACCACGCACCAGAAATAAGGTTACAAAATGACAGAACCTCTACTTTTGCCAAAAGGGCTGCATTTTATCAAAGATCGCCCTCTACAGCATCCATAAGGAGTTGCCAAGCATCACCTTCATCCACCTTCGCTCAGGCCAACCCCTCTTAGAATCAAGGCCACTTGATCCAGCTTCCTCGAATACCTCTCTCCAGGTTTGGCAGTGAACATATTCTTTGATCCTCTCCTCATATCTAATTGAACGTCAGCAGCTTCCTTTGTACAATTCTCCATCTCTCGATCAGCCCTGATTCGGCTTAATACCGCTTCCGCCCGAGCATCGATTACCTCAACCCTATCCTTCGAGAGTTCATACTCAAGTCTCTCAATTATATCTATAATGAATCATGGCATTCTCACTGGACAAGTTGAGTTGAACCTCGAAGGCAGGGATCCTAACGGAAGCACTTATCCCATTAAAAAATATTGAACCTACACTGGAGCCCTTAGCTCCCCGCCGGTAATTACGACACAAAGTGCATCACCCTTAAGAATTTTTGCAAATCAGACCCAAAATTATCCAATGCTCGGGTCCTAAAAGAACAAGCCCAGCTCTAAGGGCATCGCAAGCCTACGAATAAAAGCTTAAGGTTTCAGGGAGCAACATCAGCAGCGAGCGTCAGAGGGGATAAATCGTCCAAAGTCCAATACGTGCCTTCCCCAAGGGACGGGGAACCGATGAGCTCTAAAGCACCAACACCGGAATAAGGCATGTGCCCGGGCTCGCGACTCCCACTCTAGAGTAGTAGATGCCGGAAGCCAACCTCATACTCCCTAAAAGAGTTACCTACATCAAAATCAACGGGGCCCATTGATGCATATGAGGATGACCGTCATCTAGGGTATTATCCCTAAAAGCCCCCAAATTTGACGCGTAATCTCTAAATAAACAGGTATGACCCGACAGCTCGAGCTTATTTGGTCGGCCCTACACAATCTGAAGTACAACAAATAGAATGGGGAAGAGCCTTAGCAATTGACTGGAGACCATAACAAGCTATCATGGCAGACTACGACGTCCCATAATTAGAGGGAGGCACTCAAAAAACCACAAAGGGCATAAGAGAAAACAAAATGCTGAGAAGGAAGCAGAAGTCTATCTCAAGCGGCCTGTAAGGATCATCTACATCTAGATCAATAAGGTCTCCGGGGCACCCAAAGATGACCTCCATCTAGAGCATTACCCCTAGAGGCCTTGGAACTCAGCATAACTTAGGAGACTCTTATAGCCTCAATCTATCAGGCCGACCCAAAATTGTCCCGAAGAATGACAAAGGGACCAAAAAGAAGTCGTGTCTAGCAACAAAGAAACAAGGCTGTTTCAAATTTTGTCAAAAGCTCCAAGCTGAATCAAAGTGAAGCCCCCGCATGGACGACTATCCAAAGTAAATTCAAACACATACATTTGGTAGAACTATCGGAGGTCCAGAAAGGACCCTCCCATGCCTAAGTATATAATAACCTCTCAACGCCCCTCCTGAGAAACCCAAGATACCATCAATCATCTCCGCGTAATTCGAGCGAATCAATGACCTAAATATATCGAGCCGGCTTAAGATTGATCGGAAGTTTGATTATCGGACTCAAAGAAAGCCACACCGACCAATACGGGGTTTAGGAAAATGCTTCATCAGTAGTTGATAACAAACCAAGGCTTTCAAAAGGTAAAATGATATATCAGAAAAAGGCAAGGATTGAAAGCAAAAGCCAAGAAAATAAATATTTATATTCATATAAATCCTTATATACAATCACATCTTACATGATTACAAAACTTCTTTTATAAAAAAAAGGAGGAAATACAGGAAGCATACAAGTACAAGGGGAGAATCTTACGTACAGCCTTCGAAGTCATCCTTCTAGTCATACGACCTCAAAGAAAAAATCTTCCAAGTCCGGCCCCCACAGGGATCTTAAATGTCATCTTCAAAAGGAAGTCAGGAGAAGATCAAAATGATGAGGGGATACTAGGAGAAGCCGAGAAGTGGCTGGGCAAAAAATTTGCCTAGCACTGACTCCATTAACATGCCTCCACCGAAGCCACTTCTCGAGATGTCACCACAGCCCGGAAGGCAATGTCCGAGTAGAGCACATCACCATACCCCCAGAATCCAAAGGGGTGTAATATTCTGGGCCGAGGAAGGAAGGTGAGTAGTGATGTATAATCCGAGCCCCCTCTCAAGCAGTGGTGGATAATCCGAAACTTTCTCCAAGTAAGAGGAAACTGACCTCCTACATCTCCACACCAAGCCAACAACAATAAAAACAACAACAACAACAAAAGCATCACAGAAGAACAAGCCCGTCCTGCCAGAAAAATCGAGGGCTGGCCCATGGCGTGACCGACCTAAGATCTTAAGACCATACGCCTCATGCATTGTAGAGCAACAAAGGCCGAAAAAATGGCAGGGAAAGCAAGAAGGCCGTGTATCGAATGAATATTTTTGAATGAGGAACTGATCACAAAGGAGCCATATATATAGAGAGGGAAAACAAAGTAACCGACTGTTCCATTATCGTCCTTGAAAGATGCAACGACATGCAAAATTAATACATTCGTGAAAGATGAAACAATAGCGACAAAATGGCAGCAAGGAATGACGACAACGATGCGGCCTCAAAGACTAAGGAATCACAATATTTCTAAAAAGTTCTGAAGAAGCGGGAAGGAAAAATGCCTCAACTTCTATGAATGAAGGCTAAGCTATCAGCATAATAGCATGTCGAGGACCCACTAGGAGGATCGTCAAAAACATTTTTTATCATTTCCTTCTAAGAAATGCGAAGACTATTAGTGTACGGGGAAATTGGGATACCAATTTTCCCTCAACATAATTCTTTGAAGAACAAATCCTGAAGGCACGGGATCTTGGTTCGGTCGCCTCCCTAGAGATCTAACCGATACCTTGCCTAGATCGAGCATCGGTTGAGACACTAATGAGCGAAGATTCCCCCGAGGGATGTATCTGGGATCCATGAGCCTTATCCAAACGGCTCGACGTCAATTCTCCTACAACCTAAGAAAAGCAGGTTGTCATATCTCATTCCTTTATTTTATTATTTATTCCATATCAAGTTTGGACGCCGTCTTTCTCTAATAAAGAAGGGTCACCAACAACTTGCAGATCATCTCCAATTGTCCTACAAAGAATGCAATAATATCTCTCTCCCTCTTTCTTCTTAGCTATGAGTGTTCATCCACCCTGAGGCCACTCTAGCATTTCATTGTTCTTTGTTTGTTCTTTATTATTTACTTTAGGGTTGACGGTATAAAGCCTTGCTTATCTATATCCTTACCTGTTATCCCCTACCTGAATACCCTGGATAAGACCGTGATAGGCTCGAGGCCTGGCCCCGAGGTATCTACTGGCTTGCTCTAAGACCAGGAATGCTCCCTTACTAGTTCGATTATCGCTCTTGCTAACTCGATCTTTATCATCTTACTTCATGGTTTAACACCAATCACCCTTACAAACTAGCTCGGGAATAGATCACGTATTTTTAGAATCTCATTTACAAATTTAATTTTTGTTACCATTTTCACGGCAAACAAGTTGCAACAAGATGAAGTTCCTATGGTGGTTGAGAATATGATTGATGAAAATATGTATGAAGAAGTGAGGATTGATATTCAAGATGCCTAGGTGGAAAAATAAAATGACATGAACCCGTCTAGGGCACACGTAATAGAAATGCCGAAGCCGGTTGTGCCAAAATACAAGGCACCTTTGCCTAGGCTAGCGAAGAAGAAAAATGAGAATCAGCTCAAAAAGTTCATTGACATGATGAAGAGAATATTCGTTAATGTGCCTTTGGTGAAGGCTTTGGAGCTAATGCCTAAATATGCTAAATTCATGAAAGATTTAGTGACGAAGAAAAGATCCATGGACTTTCAAACTATCAAGATGACCCACCATTTTAGTGCTATAGTACATTCAATAGATTCGAAGTTGGAGGATCCCGGTGCTTTTACCATTCCTTGCACTATTGTGAGTGGACACTTTGCTAAAGCTCTATGTAATTTGGGGGCGAGTATCAACTTGATTCCCTACTCAGTTTTCAAGAATTTGGGTATTGGACAACCGAGGCCGACTTCCAGGAGATTGCAAATGGAGGATAAATCAATGAAGAGACTATTAGGTATTGTTGATGATGTGCTTGTCCGGGTGGGAAAATTTATCTTGCCAGCTGATTTTATGATCTTGGATTGTAAGGTAGATTATGAAGTTCCGATCATATTGAGGAGACCTTTCCTTGCTATATGAAAGGCCTTAGTTGATGCCGAAGTAGGGGAACTCACTTTCTGGGTGGGTGATTAGAAAGTGGTCTTTCATGTATAAAAGTCAATGAAGCAGTCTAATTGTACCGAAGTATGCTCATTTGTTTATCTTGTCACGACTGTGATAGTTGATGATAATAGTGCAATGATCAATGTCGAGGACCCTCTGGAGGCTGTATTGTTTAATCTTGATGTCAATGATGATGAGGTCCAAGTGGAGTGCGTGAATGCTTTACATGGAATGGGCTCTTATTCTTATGAGCCTAGGAAACTCTCTTTGGATCTTGAAAATAGAAAGACTTCTCCAACAAATACTTCAATTGAGGAGGCCGTGTTGGAGTTGAAGCCATTGCCTCCACACCTTAGGTATGAATTCTTAGGCCCTAGTTCAACTTTGTCAGTTATTCTTTACTCAGATCTTACAAACATACAGATAGATGCCATATTAGTTGTACTCAAAAGAGGAAGAAGGCAATTGGATGGACTTTAGTTGATAATCGGGTAATAAGCCCTGCGGTATGTATAGACAAGATCATTCTTGAAGATGATGCAAAACCCTCCTTCGAACATCAAAGGAGGTTGAATGAGGCAATGCAAGAAGTTATGAAAAAAGGAGGTGATAAAGTGGTTAGATGTCGGGGTTGTGTACCCTATCTCTAAGAGCTCGTGGACTTCGCCGGTGCAGCGTGTGCCAAAAAAGGGAGGTATGATCATGGTGACCAATGCTAATAATTAAATAATTCTAACCAAGCTACAGGATAAAGGGTGTACATGGACTACCGCAAGCTGAACAAGGTGACCTGCAAGGATCAGTCCCATTGACTTTCCTTGACCAGATGCTTGATCACCGTGCTGGGCGTGCCTTCTATTTTTCCTTGGATGGATATTCTGGGTAAAACCAAATCTTGATAGCTCCGGAGGATCAGGAGACGGCCACATTTACTTGTCCATATGGCACCTTTGCCTTTTCTCACAAGCTTTTTGGGTTGTGTATGCATCGGCGACATTCCAGTGGTGTACGATGGCCACTTTCACCAACATGGTGGAAGACATTTTGGAGGTGTTCATGGACGAGTTTAGTGTTATGGGTGACTTATTCGATGAATGTTTGAAAAATCTGGACAGAGTGTTGGCCCATTGTGAAGACACCAACCTTGTGCTCAATTGAGAAAAATGCCACTTCATGGTTAAGGAGGGTATAGTGTTGGGTCAAAAAATTTCAAAGCATGCATAGAGGTGGACAAGTCCAAAATAGAGGTGATTTCAAGGCTTCATCCCCCTACTTCTATCAAGGGGGTTAGAAGTTTTCTTGGGCATGCGGGGTTCCATCGGAGATTTATTAAGGACTTTTCGAAGGTAGTGAATCCTTTGTCCAACATACTAGAAAAGGATACCAAGATCGTGTTTGATAAGGGATGTATGCAAGCATTTGAACTTCTCCAATATAATTTGACCACCACCCCTATCATTACCACACCCAATTGGAGCTTGCCATTCGAGCTCATATACGACGCAAGTGATGTTACGGTTGGAGTAGTTTTGGGTCAAAGAGTGAACAAAATGTTTCATTCGGTGTACTACGTGAGTAAAACAATGAATGAGGCTAAAAGGAACTACACAGTAACTGAGAAAGAGTTGTTGGCTACTGTGTTCGCAATGAAAAAATTTCGGCCATATCTCATGGAAGCCAAGGTCATAGTGCACATCGATCATGAAACTCTTAGGTGTTTGATGATTAAAAAATACTCCAAAGCTGGGTTGATATGATGGTCCTTATTACTTAAAGAGTTTGATTTGGAAATTGTGAGCCGGAAAGGTAGTGAAAACCAATTGGGGTTCCACTTCTCCCTCTTGAAGAAGGAAGGGAGGCCGTGTGATGGCCTAGAGATCAATGATGCATTTCCCGACGGGCAGCTACTTTTGTGTCAATGAGTTATATGACATGGTTTGAGGATGTTGATAATTAACTTTTGATATATATAATCCCATGTGAGCTCTCTTCTAACTAAAGGAAGAAGCTCAAACGAGATAGTTTGGATTTCTATTGGGATGAGCCATACTTATTCAAGATTTGCACCGACGGAGTGATATGAATATGTGTCCCTGAGGAGGAATAATTGAGCATCTTAGAGGATTTTCATTCCTCTCTCTATGATGGCCATCATGGCGGGGCAAGGAAAGCTTCGAAGGTTCTGTATTGTGGGTTTTACTGGCCAACTTTGTACAAAGATGCAAGTGATATTGTGAAGAGGTGTGATGAATGTCAAAGAGCGGTTGGTATTTCGAAAAAAGATGAGATGCCACTCAACACCATTCTAGAAGTGGATATTTTTTATGTGTGGGGTACTGATTTCATGGGCCCATTTGTAAGCTCGTACGGGAACACCTACATTCTAGTGGCAGTTGACTATATTTTAAAATGGGTCGAGGTCGTGTATTTTCCCAACAATGAAGTTCGGAGTGTGGTTGTGTTTCTCAAAAAAGCATTTTTACAAGGTTCGTCACTCCTCGTGCAATTATAAGTGATGGGGGTCGCACTTTTGCAATAAAGCTTTTGACACCTTGCTTGCAAAGTATGGTTTCAACCATAAAGTTTCTACTCCTTATCATCCTCAAGCGATTGGCCAAGTTAAAGTCCTAAACAGGTAAATCAAGAGTATTCTGTCTAAAATAGTCAATGCAAATAGGACCGATTGGTCTAAGAAGTTGGATGATGCTCTATGGGCTTATAGGACTGCTTACAAGACCACACTTGGTATGTCTCCGCATAGGTTGGTGTTTTGGATAGCTTTCCATCTAGAGGTTGAGTTAGAGCACAAGGCCATGTGGGCTTTGAGGAAATTGAACCTTGAATGGGATATGGCAGCAAATCTTCGGATGGAGCAACTTAGTTAACTTGATGAATTCTAATTCCATGTGTACTCCAATTCATCCTTGTACAAGGACAAGATGAAGAACCTTCATGATAAATATGCTCGTGGCAAGGAGTTCAAAGTGGGTGATTTGGTCTCTTGTTCAACACTCGGTTACGTCTGTTTTTGGGAAAGCTTAAGTCGAAATAAAGTGGTCATTTTGAAGTGGTCTTTGTGACTCCGTTTAGTGTACTTGATTTGAAGAATAAAAATGGGGAGGTTTTCAGAGTTAACAGGAACAGGGTGAAGCACTACCTAGGAAAATTTGATGAAAGCCACGCGGTGGAACTTCTTCATCTAAAATAATTTGTTGGTAACAAGCATTGTGCCGCGACGTTAAATCAGGCTCTTCTTTGGAGGCAAACCATGTGTTTTTATTTCATTTTTCTTTAATTTTCATTGCAGTATAGGATTTATTTTTGGACTGACTAATTGTGAGATGCTACAAGATTGTGTTGATGAAGTGCAGCACAAAGTGGAAAAAAATGGACCAGTCTCTGAAGTTTGCAATGCGGAACGTACTACATTTGTGGGGCTGCAGAGTACTTAGTGCGGGGGCACAAAATCAGTGATGTTGAAAACCGACTCTCTGAAGATTGCCACCACGGCTGCACTACATTTTGTGCGGTCCACGATGGACCACTGTGGCCACATTACATTTTGTGCGGTCCACGGTGGTTGCCTTCTTAAACTTGCTTGTTCCTGAGTTATGCGGGCCACAATACCATTTTGTGCGGTCCGTGTTGGATAAGTCAGCTCGGGACTAGGACCTTTTTATATAAATAGTTACTAAGGCCCTCCATTTAAACTTTTTGATCCCTGTACTCTCAAGCCCTAAAAATCACTGTTCATCAATAAAATTGCACGAACTCAATTGAATTGTTGTGATTAATCATCAGTGCATCTCATTCCTGGTAACTTTAATTCCTTTGTAGTGTTTTAATTTTGCTCATTTCTTTTGAATTTCAATTTTCTCTTAGTTTTTCTTCTTTTTTCCCATTTTTCTTTCAATTTGTAGCTTAGGTTAGTTAACCATGTTTTAATTAGGCATAATTAGATAAAACACTGAAGCAACACCTAAAGAATCATGATTAGGTAAAAATGTGGACAAAACAATGAACCCTAGGTTGGTGCTGATGCTGGGAACTCAGTGGGTACCGCGGTGGATTTTATGCAGTCCGCGGTGCTTTTGTGCGGACCGCAATGCCATTCTGTGCGGACCGCGGTGAAATAACCCCTAAAAGTGAAACTTGAGGACTGCAGCCGCAGTAGATTTTGTGCGGTCCGCGGTGCATAGATTCAGCGAGTGGTTAGTCTGAACCCCACCTATGTGTGGGTGGCAATAGATTTTGTGCGGTCCGTAGTGAACTCTTTGCGGCCAGAGTGCATTTTTTGCGGTCCACATTCTGCATTCTTGTATTGTCTGTAACTATTTTCTTGCAACTATGAAATTAATTGATTCTATTGATGCTAACAAAGCATGACTGAATGTTGCTTGCAGAGAATGGTGAGATCAATAGGCAAAGGTGATAAACAACCAGGACGAGGAGAGTCCTCCCGGGGGAGGGGACGTGGAAAGATAAAATTCATCCCCTAAGTTCGGGAAGAAATTAAAGCAACAAGAAAGGCGATCCGAACTGCTGATAGAACTGCTTCCCGCTAATCGAGAAGTGAGTATGAGCCTTCTCGGGAGGTGTTTGATTCTGACTCTATCTCAGAGTTTATAGATGACTTCCCGGACAAGTTTAGGCTGACTGATGAACCTACTCCTCAAGGCTCTCCCACTTCCCCATCACTAGTGCATGTATCTTCTGAGTCGTGTGAGGGCTCAGTCTCTAGTAGTGGCAAGGAATACTCCACATCTCCTACAACTTCACTATCCGGTGAGAGCCCTGTAGCAGAAACAGGCGATGAAGTAGAAGGGGGTGAACATCAGATGGGAGGAGTAGAGAGAACTAAAAATCCAGAGGTATGGCAGGACCAATTTGTGAGTGAGGTGGCCTACCACCAGTTCATAGAATGGTGGACTGAGAGGAAATTGATTCCTGAATGAATTTTTGTTTATAGAGACCTTTTGAAGACAGTTCAGAGAGAGAGTGGGCTGGGAGTACTTCTTAAGCAACTATGAGGATGGAAGCACCTGGTCAAGGAGTTCTACACCAATATTGCCCACATCAAAAAGGGCACCAAAGTGACCAAGGTGCCGAATTTAAAAGTACTATTTGATGGAAAAGAAATAAATGACTACTTGGATTCAATGAGAAGGACGAATCATTATATTTGGATAAGATGGAATTGGGTGAGAAAGCTCGACCTTTGTTGACACAGTACTTGGCAATCCCAGATACCACCCCCTATTGGTTGAATGCGGGAGTGAAGATCTTGAGGAGAACCTTGAATTTTGATGCTAAGGGGTGGAAGACATTCGTGTGCAACAGACTAGACCCCACTACCCATGATAGCTCACTCCCTCGTCACCGGGCTATATCTATAACATCAATCACGGTGAGGTACCCGATTTATGTTGGGAATATGATGTCTCGAGTTATTACACCGGTGGTGAATGAGGGTGACAGAAACTATCCCTTCCCTAGCTTCTTGAACATGTAACTAAAGGACTTAGAGGTAGAGAAGTGGAAATTTAATGTGAAACTAAAAGCAAAGGCACCGTTCTCATGATATAGCATGCAAGGTGATGACAACCCTAAAGGCAAGAACTATAAGGCAAAAGCCACTACTTTAACTGGCCAGTCTGAAGAGCAGCAGTAGTAGTGGCTCCTTCTCAGCCTCCTTCCACCTCATCAGATATGGCCCCAGGTCCATCGATGCCTACGGTTCCAGACATACCTTCCACCACTGCCTACCTATTGACTGCCCACTGTCTGAGTTAGGCCCTCGCCAGCATCAACAATTGGATGTAGATAGCTTCTTCTAATTTGTCTGTACTATCTACTACGGTGGCAGCCCAGCCAATACCTCCCGCTCTACATGTCCTACAGTCCATTGAGGACACTCTCAAGGAGCTTCTGGACAACCAGAAGAAGCTCCTAGAGAACCAGAAATTGATCACGGAGGCCATTGATTCACATGGGAAAGCACTCAAGGAGCTTTCAAAGGAGGCAAAGAAAATGAGAAAGACTCGGGCTTCAAAAGAGTCAGGGAAGAATCTTAGGGTAGAGTTTGACGGGCTGAAGACAGAACAACTGCCTTTAGATTTGTTATTGCATGCCCCAACACTAGCAACCTAACCCCAGCCAAAGTAGGAGTTAGAGAGGCCTCCCATGAGAAGGAGGGTGATTCCCCGTGCAGATGATGCGGTCATACAGTTGGAGGATCCGCAGGGAGATTCCTCCAACCAGCCCCAGGAGTTAGCCCAGGACTCAGTCTAGGTCCACGCACAGGTCCCAGCAAATCCACATGCCATAGGGAGCCAGTCACAGGTTCCCGAGCATACAGAGGACCTAGGGACCCATACTTAGGGTCCCACAGAGACGGAGGACCAATATGGAGTTTATTTTTCCTCGCTTCTCTTTGTTTTATGCTTATTGTTGTTAGTTATCATTGAGGACAATGCCAGCTTTCATTTGAAGGGGTAGCCCTATTTGGATTTGGATGACTATATATATGATAATATTTTATGCTTTCTTTCATTTTTTATCTTTGGTATGTATATAACTGTAGCATTTCATTGCACTTTTTGTACATTTTAACTTTGGGTTTGTATATAAAGTTACCTTCTTATGTCTATATTCGTTCTCACTATTGTATATTCGTCTAAATCACCTCTTGTGCATATTAATTTTACTTTCCACATTTTTTATTTCTTAGCTTCTTATTTTATGTTCGTATCTTCTTGTTTTAAGTTTTTGTAATAATCCTTTGGTTTTCTTAATGCCACGGTTCTTTCCAAAGGTGGAATTTGTGTGAATCGGGTGGCTCTTCCCGATAATCGATGGCATGATAATCTACTTAAGGGTTTAGTCTATTTTTCTTTTTTTTCTTTTTAGCAGTTAGTTGGTAAGGGTGCCTCAATCAAAGCTTCACTTGGGCCTAACACATTTATCCTTGATCCCTTGGTCAAAAACAAATCGTTGTGTGTAGGATGGTGAAAGTTGTGACCTTAAGACTCTTGTGCTGGCGATAATCATCAAGTGATTTTTTGGGACCATTGTATGCTCAAATATTATCTAAAGTTGTTGAGGGCCCCCGACCCCGTGCCTTTAGCAATCCCAAAGCTTGTGTGATGAGAATTTGAATTGTAAGTCCGAGTCCCGAGCCATTGGTCTAGAACTTGCCCTGAATGTTTGTCTAGGCGAAATCCTAAGTGGAATTTGACTTGAGAAGTGATTATAGGCTCTCCTTGATCCGAATGATATCTTGAACACTTCCATAGCCTACCAATAATAAAATCCCTAGTTAGCCCTTTTGAGTCTTAGACCTTTTTCCTTCACGAACTAAGGTACAAGCATTTACTCGTTCTAAAGATACCCTCTCTTGGCACCCGATCTTTCCTTAGAACATGGCAAAAGTATAAGTTTGGGGGAGAGACGAGGATTGAAACAACGTGGTAAAAGTTACAAAATGAAGAAAAGTACAGGCAATGAAATAGAAAGAAAACCAAAAAGATAAAAAAAAATGTCCAATGTAGAAAAGAATGAAGGGATCCAATAAAAGCAAAGAATGAAAGGTGTGAAAAGTTTAGAAAGGAGAAAAGATTTGAAATGTACAAGAAAGAGTGACAGTATGTCTCTCTAACCCCTTAGAAAGTAGTGAAATAACTTAAAACATCAAGTGAATGTGTGCCAAAATGAAGCAAAAGAAGTGCTAAAGGGAAAATGGAACCAACTTAGACCAAATATTTCATACCCTACACAAAAATCCTTCACTATGTCTCCACAAAAGCCCTATGTGATCTTGAGTTGAATGAAGCTTACATTAGTGGTGAATCACATAAGGGGCAAGCATATGGTACCTAGTGCCTGACTTTTGACTTTTCTTTGAGAGAGATGGGTGTATTTCAATTAACCTTGTTCTGAGTGGTACTATCCTAAAGGTGAGGTTTGCTTAGGGAGAGTCAAGGATGTGTGAGTTTGGGTTCCACAATGACCAAAGTAATAGAAAGAGTTCCATTGATGTGTTGAGTCAACTCTTGATGCTCTTGTGTTGCACTAGATCCATGGTGTTTAAAAGAGTGGATTTTGTTAATGATCCATTCGAATTGAGGGAAATTGTTAGTCCCAATTGAGGCTAGTTGAGGTCAATTTAGGTCAATCGAATTTTCTTGGATATACTCTTCAGGGGTGGGTCTTATTTTGTTTGCTGAGGACAAGCAAAAGCTTAAGTTTGTGGGAGTTGATAACTAGGGATTATGATGCATTTTACCCTCCTTCTTAATTGAGTTTTGATTAGAAATGTGTATCAAATAGTCCAAAAGGCTTATGTGTTGTACTTGATTGCATGGTTTGATCAACAAGGTGACAATTCGTCAAAATCAGCTCAAAAAGAAGTGAAACATGCACAAGTACCAAGAACAAGTCCAAGCTCAGCAAAACAGGACCAATGCGGCAGCACTCCATTATGTGTGATCCGCAAAGGAGAGGTTCAAAGAGTACTCATCTCAGGAAACAAGCAATGTGGCCGCACTCCATTCTGTGTGATCTACAAAAAAGAGATTCAGAGAGTGCTCAATTTCAGGTAGCCAAGTGATACGACCGCATTCTATTCTATCAGTCTGCAATGACTTCATTGCGGCAGCACTCGAATCTATGCGGTCCGCAAAGCTTAACTTCAGAGATCTGTTAAGTGGAGGATTATTTCCAATGCGGTCCGCGTTCCATTTTATGCGGACCACAACAGGAGCCACCGCAGTAGTGGTGCATTTTGTGCGGTCTGTGGTGGCCATGTTCAGAGAGCAGGATTTTCAGTTAAGAGACTTAGTGCAGCCGCACTCGATTTTGTGCAGTCTGCACTAGCCCCGCAGGGGTATTTTTATCTAAAATTTTTGGCCCAGTATAAATAGTTTCTTTTCCCATTTTTAGGTTATGAGTTAGATTCTACAACTGAACTGCACTCGTGAATAATTTTCTCTTACCATTTAGAGTAATTTTATAAGAGTTTTACCAATGAATCTTCAAGTTTTAATCAGTAATTTAATATTACGGATTTATCTTCATCTATTTCTTTGTTTTCCTCTATTATCATGAGTAGCTAGACCCATCAGGTAGTGTTGTGACTCAACCCTAGTGTGGGTAATTGATGGGTCTTATGTTTTAAAGTTCGAATGTCAAAGGGTGTTTGATATTTGGACTAATTTATGGTTTTATTATTGAACTAGTGGTTGTAGACACTAGTTTATGCTTAGTTGATTTTGGCTCTTCTTGAGAAAGAGAGCCTAAGTCTATAAAATTAGTCCAACAAGGAATTGGGGCGTACTCAAGAGAATTGATATCCCCAATTAAAGGGTTAAACAGATACATCGTAACACCCGACTTGAACCTCAATTGCTTACACAAATAATTATACCCAATCGATCTTGAGAAAGTCAATTAGGGCAAAATCACTCGAACTACCGAAAGGTGTAGAGTGAGTAGAATTATGCAATGGTTATATCGTAATCCACAAATATGTCACCGAGCCTTAGACACGAGAACCCGTCAACTATCCACCTAGGTGAAAGTCACTCCCCTAGTGCCTTTTAACTAATTAGAAAATCTTCAATAGTGTTATTTTTGCTTAACTTAGCTCAATTTAGCATTTGGTAGTATAAACTTAGAAGTAATATCAAAACCAAAAGTTTTTAGAAGTGCAACTAAGAACAATTACGCAATTCTAAATTAGATAGAAACTCAATTCCAATCTCTAGCTCCCTGTGGAAATCGATCCCGACCTTCTCGGGTAAAAGCTGTTTCGACCTCTCTTGCTACTCTATAGTAGTACAGGGTTGGCCTCGATCATTAAGTCTCCTTTCTAACCTTGCAAGAGGGAAATAACACCATAGGTGAATTAAAGAAATGTATGTAACTATCTTTGGGGGCTACGTATGTATGTGGTGACGAGAGTCCGAACGTAGTTATTATTATGCTAATTGTCCGGGTAGTTAAGGACCCATATCATGCTATACTTGCAAATGCCTGCGTCCTTACTTGCTACTAAGATCACTTAAGTCATGCTGGAAATTGTTAAACAAATATATACGGCTAAACTCAATTACCTGAGAATTTGTATGAATTACGTAACTATAAATGAACAATGTGTGCTTCTTGATAATAAATTGTTATTTGTGCATCGGTTCGAGTGTCTCGGTAGTAAATAGATGCATCTATGATTTACGCCATTTGACCCTCTGGCAGTGCACAGTTAATATTATATTGGACCGGACTGTACTACCTCAGCACATTATCCGCATGTTATTTGTAGAGAACTTTCCACAATTTACACGGGTTAAATGCTTTGAAATCTAAGTTATTACATGATATGGCTGAAATTGATATGTTATTTATGAAAGAATATCTTATGTCTCCTTGTTTTTTGACTGTCATTGTATTCATGCTATTAATGCTTAACGTAACACTTAAATTGTATTATTATTAAAGCTAGTAGGTGTCAAGTCGACCCCTGGTCACTACTTCTTCGAGCATAGACTGGATACTTGCTTGGTACATGTTGTTTATATAATATACTATGCTTCCGTACTTAATTGTACAGGATCTGAGGCAGGTGCATCTAGCTACCGTCCAACACGCATTCCTAATACTTGATCGAGATCTCACAATAAGCTGCCCCATTCTGAGCCGTTCAACATCATGGTAGAGTCTCTTTTTTTTTATTACTGTCTATTCTTTTTTAGGAAGTAGGATAGTTATATTTTTTGTTCATTCTACTAATTGCCCTAGTACTTGTGTCACTGGATCCTGGCACACACTCTAGTAGACTATTACTTTTTGATTGTATTCCTATTATTTTGATTCCCTTAGTCTTTCCTGATTCAGTTGCCTTATAAATTTATTAATTATCGACTTTTTTAAATTTAAGTTAAGTTAATGTTGGGATTGTTTATTAAAATAAATGAGACTCACTAGTTGATTAGGGTTGGCCTGCCTAACAATGGTGTTGGGCGCCATCACGGACTATAACGGAATTTTGGTCGTGACATTTTTTTAGTCTACTCAACTTTAGTTTGTAGTATTATTGTAACGACCCAACCGGACACTTAGAGCTTTTTAACTTCGCTTGCTAGTTCTCGGGCATGACTAGCCCCGTATTATGTATTGTGACTTATGCAAATCGTTGGTTTTAGGTTAATCAGAATAGATATGGAAGGATGATCTCAGCTTGAAGCTCTTAATTTGAAAGGTTTGAATCAATATTGAATTTTTAGTATTTGATCTCTTATTTGTATTTTTATGATTTTGGTTAGCTCCATTAGGTTATTTGGGACTTAGCATCAATATCAAAATGTAATTGGAGGTCCGTGGTAAATTAAGGCTTGAATTGGCGAAAATGGCAATTTTGGCATTTTTTGATTAATAGGTGAGATTTTGATGTAGGGGTCGGAATGGAATTCCAAAGGTTGGAGTAGGTCCTTTGTGTCATTTGTGACAAGTGTGCAAAATTTCATGTCATTCCAACGAGGTATGATAGACCTTTTGATCGAAAGCAGAATTTGGAAGTTTTTAAAATTGTTAGGCCTGAATCCAATGTGATCTTGGTGTTTTGATGTTGTTTTGAGAGTTCTGAAGGTTGGAATAAGTCTGAAGAATGATATGGAATATGTTGGCACATTTTGTTGAGGTCCCGAGGGCCTCAGGTGAGTTTTGGGCTGTTAAACGAATCAAATTCTTGTTTTGAAAGTTGCAGATTTCTTCAATTCAGTGTTAAAGAGGTTTTCTCTTCGCGTTCACAAGAGGGAAACCGCATTAGCGAAGAAGAATTTGGCTTCTGGAAGTTTGTTCTACGCGTTCTCGAAGAGACTCTCGCGTTCGCGAAGAAGGAAATCTTGGTTGCATAGGTCTAAATTCGGAGGATCATATCTCAGAACTTATAAGGAATTTGGAGATGATCCAAACATGAAAGTTGTAGTCCTTTATGTCTAGTTTTCAGAAATGTAAATTAATTGGAATTTCGATTTGTGTATGAAAAGTTATGGTGGTTACACTACATGCTGTCTGGGTAGAGTTCAAAAATCTCTGCTGCACAGGGTTGACCTTGGAAGCTTATATCTAGCAATATATAATGACTCAGGAAATGAGCAACCTATGAAATTATAGTCCTTCGTGTCTAGGTTTCAGAATATCAAACAATTTGTCATTTAGAGTTGTGTGCAAAAGGTTATGACAATTATACTAAAAGCTATCTGGAATGAGTTTGAAAATCACTGATGAGGAATTTGTTCATCGCGAACGCGAGAGAAGGGTCGTGAACGCGAAGAACAAACCCCTGAGCTGCAGAATAAAGTCCAAATTTGTCCCATTCTTTCATTTTTGGACCAATAAAGCTCGGGTGGGGCAATTTTTCGAGGGACTTTCAGAGAAAACAATGGGGCAATTGTTCTTAACTCAATTTTGGTTAGATTACTCGAATCCGTCACTGTTTTTAACATTTAATTGGTGATTTCAAGTTGGAATAGTTTGTAAACCCTCTTGGATAGATTTGAGGAATTAAGGGTCGAAACGATACTGAAATTTTGTAATGGTATGGTTAGACTCATGGTTGAATAGGTTGTTGGATTTTGTGAGTTTCGTCAGATTCCGAAATGTGGGCCCCATTGGCAATTTTGAATTAAATTTTCGAATTTTGTTGGAAAATTAGTATTTTCATATGGAATTAATTCATATAATTAGTATTGACTAAATTGAATTAAGTGTGGCTATATTTGAGTCAATTGGAGGACGATACGAGGGGCAAAGGCATTTCGAAGTATGATTTTGCTCGGATTGAGGTAACTAATGATTGTAAATGTTGTCCTGAGGGTATGAAACCCCGGATTTATTATCGTTGTGCTACTTTGAGGTGATGCACACGCTAAATTACAAGCGTAGAGTCTTGCATCGTTAGGGATTGTGACTTGGTCCATCCCATACGACTATTAAGTCGCGTATTTTACTTGAAAACTATTTGATATTGTTATATCTTGGAAAATTATTATTGTGTTTGGGGATAAATGTCGTGTCTGGGCCTTGTGCCGATTTGTTGGACCCTTAGGGGCTTTTATTATTGTTTTACCTCACTGTTTTGTTTTAATGTTATACTCAGTTATGCTATGTTCTTACTGTTTTCATAACTTAGTTTTATTCACTCCTTTTGATTTCATAAATATTTTTGAGCCGAGTACTTGTTTTACTATCAGCCCGAGGGGCTTGAGTGGGATTTTACTGAGTGAGGCCGAGGGTCTATGTTGTGAGGATATTATGGGATCGGGCTGTGTGCCACAGCATATGGAATTGATTTGTGATATACGAGAGGTCGGAGGCTTTATTTATTATGCCACAAGGTGACTTGTGATTGATATGAGGATGGGATCCAGTTCATTATGCCACGAGATGGCTTATTATTGTGCTTGGGCGGTAAGACGCCCATCCAAGAGTTTGTACACCCCCAGTGAATGCAGGTATCTAGTATGATGATTCTATTTATTATGTGAGTCCAAAGACCGGATTGATTATGCCACGGGATGACTTGTTATTGCGCTTGGGCCGTAAGGGGCCCTTCTGGGAGTTTGTACACCCCGAGGAGCGCGGGTACCCGGTGTATGTGATGTGTTGTAGCCCGAGGGGCTGTTGTTGCTTCATATTGCATCCCGAGGGGCTCTTCTTGATACATGTTGCCCATGGGTCGGATCTTGATACCTGTTATACCCGAGGGGATGATTATGAGTGATTGTGAGGTAGCCCGAGGGGCTAGTTTTGTTGATATTATGCCCGAGGGGTGGTTTATGGTATATATTTTGCGCAAGGGGCTATTGACATTTCTATTATCTTACTCACTCTTTTTATCACTCGTTTGAAACTATTGAAAGTTTTTTTAAAAGGTTTTACCAAAACTGAGCTTGATTTACGAAGTAAATGTTTTCTGTACTATTTTGAAAATTTACTGTATTTGTTGTAGCGTTATGACATGTCTTACGTGTTTTCTTACTGCTCAACTTTTATTTACTTTTATTACTTACTGAGTTGGCGTACCCACACCTCTGTGTGCAGATTCAGGTAGTTTTGAAACCGAAAACGGGTGTTGATTGCTCAGTGGCAGAGTTATTAGAGTTAGCAAGGTAGTTTCTCAATGTTTGCAGCACTGCTTTTCTCCCTCTTGTCTTGCTTAGACTGTATTTAGCACATTTTTAGACTCCTTCTTATATTCAGACCTTAGTTGATGCCCGTGACTTATGACACACCAATGTCGCGCTATTGTATTTATTCTACACTGTTCATTTAGACTTACATTATGAGATATCTAATTTATTTAAAGGCATAAAAATGATTATTAATGATTAAATGGTTAATTTGGGAGTTGTGTTAGCTGGCCTAGTTTCACGATAGGTGCCATCACGACCGGGTTGGTTTTAGGTTCGTGACAAGTTGGTATCAGAGCCTAAGTTACATAGGTCTCGCGAGTCATGAGCAGGTTTAGTAGAGTCCCATGGATCGGTACGTAGACGTCTATGCTTATCCTCAAGAGGCTGTAGAACATTTAATAAATTCCATGTTCTTCAATTATTATCATGTGTCATTGATTCATCTTGAAGTGTAACTCTTTGAATTCCTTCCACGCATTCATATGCGTGCATGAGCACAATACTAGATGTGCATCGATGGCTTTTGATTCCCGATGATCTTTATGTGTTGATGATGGCCCAGTCTAGAAGACTCGA
Organism: Nicotiana glauca; assembly: GCA_026770625.1. Taxonomy (NCBI): domain Eukaryota; kingdom Viridiplantae; phylum Streptophyta; class Magnoliopsida; order Solanales; family Solanaceae; genus Nicotiana; species Nicotiana glauca. Next base: position 88,886 of record MU699072.1, on the reverse strand, counting down.
GGTCGGATTTTTACCTATAACTTAAAGCCTCGGACTGTTGATTGCGTGAGCACGCATTTCTGGATCTATATGTTCTGTTGTGTCCAAATTAAGAGAAGTGATGATGGGATATCTACGTGATAAGAGTGATGTGACTACAAGATGTGTTCATATGGATTGAATGAGGTGAGAAGGGTCTGCTCGGGGGTAGTAAGAACCATCTGGTGCTTGATTTACATCGTAATTTGATGTATAGCCTGAGTTGTAGGTGTGATTGAAGGACCTTTTCATGTTTCCTAGTTGGGAAGCAAAGTAAATTTCACGTTGTGATATGAGTTCAGACTCAGGAAGATTAAGTGACTGCGTAACGTTTATGCGTGCAAGGGTCTAAAGAGGTTAAATTGAGGCGAAGAAGGTGGGTTATCTCCTGCGGAGTGTTCTAAAGTTTGTATGATCCTTATGTTGTTGTTGGAAGATCTCGTATACTACTGAAGTATATGAGTTGCAATTTAAATTTGAATTTTGATTTCTTAAAAGAGTGGGCTTGACTGTTATGAGGGCGAATACGAGATTTGTAGAAGATTTGAAGTACTAGATAGTCTGTGTTGCACGAGCTTATGAAGAATTTAATTCAGTCTCACTATGGTATTATGGTAGTAATAGAGTATATGCATTATGAGTTATTGTGTGTTTTGATCTATGGCTTATGAGCCTTAGACTGTGTAGTTTTATGCTTGGGTCTCGTATGGTGAATCTGGATTAAGGAAATTGTGGTGTTATAGGAAGAAAGAGTATCAAGTTGAAGGTAAATTAGAAGAAAACTCGGATAGATGGGATAGCTTGGTACTATGCCGTATCTGCATGGTAAGGATATGATTAGTTCTTTGGATACTTATGAGGAATGAGTTTTTGTAGGTGTTTAGCGGCAATGCTCTTGCATTTTAATGGCCTATGTAGCTTGGTTGAGTTAGATAGATTCAGTCCTGATGGTTCCATTTTGTGCAAATAGAATTCGGAGAGTTCTTGATAGTTTCTACCACAGTTAGAGATGTATATTTGCTATGAGCGTGAGAAGCTTGGAATGTATAGTGATTTTCTTCTAGATAGAATCAATGGAAAGTTCTTAGCTGGTTGAGTACGTAGTAGTTATGGCTCGTAGTGGATTATGAAGTTCTCTTATTTATCATGGGGTGGCATGGTACATGCGATATGTTGTGTAGGGTTGAGATTTACATGTGTAAGATCACGGTTCAGTTCTGAAAGGAAGGTCATAAATTCTTAAGAAGCATGGACAGTTTCATATGACTAGGGAAATGATATTACTAACTGGTATAGCTTGATGAAACTATACGTTTTAGAAAGGGTGATGTGGTTGAGTTGAGGATACTTCATTAGTATTGCGACACCTTCTTGTTTGATTGACTGCTGATGTTCGAGTTTGCTTGGTGGCACATAAGAATTATAGGAGTACCTCTCGTAGGGTGCTTGGGTATTAGAGATGTGGTATGTATTCAGACAGCGGAAATGGGATCGGATATGGTGATTCGTGTGCTTTATGGACTTGGAGACCCTAGTGGATCCTTTGTTGCTTGGGTATGTTAGATTTGAGATGTGATATTAAGTATAGATTGGTTGTCTCAATGTTTTGTTATTCTAAGTTGTTGCATTGGCTATGCCGGGAATGCCACGAATTGAGTGGCGAGATTCGATGGATTATGTTCCCAGTAAGGTGGTTTTATTTTTGAAGACCCAGCAGATTGCTGGGGAGGGTTGTCTTTCTTAGTTGGCCTTCGTGATGGATGGCAGTGCAGAGACTTCTACCATGATTCGGTTTCGGTGATGAGGGATTTTTTAAATGTGTTTCCTACTGTCGAGCATGTCACCGAACAGGGTTGTCAATTTCGGTATTTATTTGGTACCGGGCACCGTATCATATGGCACCGGTGAAGTTAAAATATTTGAAGGAGAAGCTTCAGGAACTCCTTAATAAGGGGTTCATTAGTAGGCCAATAAGGACGTGTGTTCTACATCGATTCGTCTTGGTTGATTCCGAGTTGTATTGTTGAGGGATGTGTTGATTCAATTGTTATTAAGCTTGTTACTGATGTGGGGAGATCTATGAGTTATCTTTCCATAATGCAAGGCATTAGGATTTGTTGGTTATTGGCACATGTGGTGTGTTTTATTAGGGCCTCTCAGTGGAATTCGAGCGGAAAAAGTATTGGGTATTGCTCAGCGGATGGCGTATCGGTTGTGTCCCTTTGGGTCTGTGTAATGTTATGTCAATTGCTTCGCTGTGGTTATGATAATTTGTTTTGGTTCTAGGCATCAAATTGCGCATGGTTGTCAATTTTGAGCATAGTGACTTGAGGTGTTTCATGTGGGCCCGTGTTTGGATAGAGCTGCGCATTGCAGCGAAGTTATATGGAGGTATGACCCTTCGAGTTAGATTCGCATGTTCTATTTGTACTATGTGTGACAGGTTCTCAGCATTTTGTGTGGTGGTATTGGTGAGCTTGCGGTACAACTCTCTCATCTGAGTCATTTATTCATGATTTGAGTATGTTCAGATTGTTGCTTGTTAGTGCGCAGATTGCACGAGTTGTGGTTGTAGATTGTATTTATGTGTCATGTCACCCAAAGTAGTTGTGTTGGATTATATGAGATCGTTGGGATCTAGATTGAATACAAACGAATTGGGTTTCAGCGTATTGGAGGGATAATATCGATGTTTGGCTCAGAAATTTGCTATAGTCCTTGCTAAAGGAGAAGTGGCTTCACAAATGGTTGATCTGAAGAGCGGTTATGACTTCTTATGTGTTTCATTTATCAATGGCAGTATAGGAAAGTGTTGGAAAGAAGTTTTATTTGATAAAATGCTTATTATCAAAATTTAGATGTTTTGAGTAACTACTGTGATTAGAAATTATCGCTACAAGTGTTTGAGTTATGTGGTATGTCATGTAGTTGCACCTGAGGTTTCAGGTATGTGTTATTACATCTTTTTTGGGCTTATTCAGAGTATAAATGTGAGATTCTAATCTTGTAGATGATTTCAGAAGTGGAATGTGGTTCTAAGGTTTATAGGCTAGGTTGATTGTGAAATTTTAGTTAAACCGTGTTATCGGACCTATATGAAATAGGGTAACGTGGGATTACCCTCGGGTATCTGCATGGTAAGGTTATATAGTGATTTGTTGGCTTTTGGAACAACTATGGGCATGTTCGAGGATGAACGTATATTTAAATGGGGGAGGATGTAACGACCCCACCGATCGTTTTGAGCTTTTGCACTTCGTTCGCCAGTGCTCGGGCATGACTAGCCCCGTATTATGTATTGTGACTTATGTAAATCGTCGGTTTTGGTTTCAGGTTAATCGGGAAAAGATATGGAAGGATGATCTCAACTTGAAGCTTTGAATTTCTAAGATTTGACTCAATCTTGACTTTTTAGTATTTGATCTCGTATTTTGATTTTTATGATTTTGTTAGCTTCATTGGGTGATTTGGGACTTAGGAGTGTGATCAGAATGTAATTTAGAGGCCCGTGGTAGATTTAGGCTCGAATTGGCGAAATTGAGAATTTTGGCATTTTCCGGTTGATAGGTGAGATTTTTATGTTGTGATCAGAATGGAATTTCAGAAGTTGGAGTAGGTCCGTTGTGTCATTTGTGACGTGTGTGAAAAATTTCAGTTCATTCTCACAAGGTTTGATACACTTTTAGATCGAAAGCAGACTTTAGAAGTTTTTGAAATTCTTAGCCTTGAATCTGATGTGAACTTGGTGTTTTAATGTTTTTTTGACCGCTCCGAAGGTTGGAACAAGTTTGAATGATGATATAGGATATGTTGGCATGTTTGGTTAAGGTACGGAGGTCCTCGGGTGAGTTTTGGGTGGTTAAACGGATCAAATTCTTGTTTTGAATGTTGCTCATCGCGTTCGCGAGAGGGAAACCACGTGCGCAAAGAAGAATTTGGCTTCTAGATGTTTGTTCTTCGTGTTTGTGAAGCGACTATCGTGTTCGTGAAGGAGATCTCATTTGCAAAGGTCTGAATTCGGAGGCTCATATCTCACAACTTATAAGGAAATTGGAGATGATCTAAACATGAAAGTTGTATCCCTTTGTGTCTAGTTTTTAGAAATGTAAACTAATTGGCATTTCAATTTGTGTACGAAAAGTTATGCTAGTTACACTACAGGCTATCCGGGGAGAGTTCAAAAATTTCTGTTGCATAGGGCTGACTTTAGAAGCTTATATCTCACAATATATAAAGATTAAGAAAATAAGCAACCTATGAAATTATAGTTCTTCGTGTGTATTTTTCAGAACATCAAACCATTTGACATTTGGAGTTGTGTGCAAAAGGATATGACAATTACACTAAAGGCTGTCTGGAATGAGTTTGAAAATCGTTGACAAGGAATTTGTTCATTGTGAACGTGAGAGAAGGGTCGCAAACGCGAAGAACAAACCTCTGGGCAGCAGAATAAAGTCAAAATTTGTCACATTCTTCCATTTTTGGACCAATGAAGCTCGGGTGGGGCGATTGTTTGAGGGATATTTATAGAAAACAATGGGGCAAGAGTTCTTAACTCAATTTTGGTTAGATTACTCGAATCCAACATTGTTTTTAATGTTTAATTGGTGATTTTAAGTTGGAAAAGTTTGAAAACCCTCTTGGATAGATTTGAGGATTTGAGGGTCGAAATGTTAGCGAAATTTTGTAATTTTGGTATGGTTAGACTCATGGTTGAATGGGTTGTCCGATTTTTTGAGTTTCGTCGAATTCCGAGATATGGGCCCCATTGGCGATTTTGAGTTAAATTTTGGATTTTGTTGGAGAATTAATATTTTTATATGGAATTAATTTCTATAATGAGTATCGACTAAATTAAAATAATCGTGGCTAGATTCGGGTCAATTAGAGGCCGATACGAGTGGCAAAGGAATTTCAGAGTAGGATTTTGCTCAGATTGAGGTAAGTAATGATTTTATACGTTGTCCAGAAGGTATAAAACCCAGTATTTTACATCGTTGTGCTACTTTGAGGTGACGCTCACGCTAGATTACGAGCGTGGGGTCGTGCACCATTGGGGATTGTGACTTGGTCCATCCTGTACGATTATTAAGTCGCGTATTTTGCTTGAAAACTATTTGATATTATTATATCTTGGAAAAATATTATTGTGTTTGGGGCTAAATGATATGTCTCGGCCTTGTGCCGATTGTTTGGACCCTTAAGGGCTTTTACTTCTATTTTACCTTACTCTTTTGGTTTAATATTTATATTCAGTCATGCTATGCTCTTACTGTTTTCATAAATAATTTTGCGCCGAGTACTTGTTTTACTGTCAACCCAAGAGGCTTGAGTGAGATATAACTAAGTGAGGCCGAGGACCTGTGTTGTGAGGATATTATGGGATCGTACTGTGCGCCGCAGCATGTGGTATTGATTTGTGATATATGAGAGGCTGAGGGCCTAATTTATTATGCCACGAGGTGGCTTGTGATCGATATGAGGCCAAGAGTCAATTGATTATACCACGAGATGGCTTACTATTGCGCTTAGGCCGTAAAGGGAACCTCCAGGAGTCAGTGCACTCCCAGTGAGCACGGATACCTAGTTTGATTATTTTGTTTATTATGTGAGGCTGATGGCCAGATTGATTACGAGATGGCTTGTTATTGCACTTGAGCCATAAAGGGCCTCTCCGGGAGTCTGTACACCCTCAATGTGCGCGGGTACCCAGTGTGTGTGATGTATTATGGTCCATGGGGCTGTTATTGTTTGATATTGGATCTCGAGGGGCTACTCTTGATCCATGTTGCCCATGGGTCGGTTCTTGATTCATGTTATGCCAGAGGAGATGCTTACGAGTGATTGTGAGGTAGCCCGATAGGCTGGTTTTGTTGATATTATGCCCGAGGGGGAGTTTATGATATATTTTTTGCCTGAGGGCTGTTTACATTTCTATTATTTTACTCACTATTTTTATAACTCATTTGAAACTATTGAAAGTTGTTTTAAAAGGTTTTATCAAAACTGAGCATGATTTATGAAGTAAATGATATCTGTACTATTTTGTAAATATATTTCATTTGCTGTAGCATTATGATGTGTCTTACGTGTTTTCTTACCTCTCAGCTTTCATTTACTTTTATTACTTACTGAGTTGGCATATTACTCCCTACACCTGTATGTGCAGATTCAGGTAGTTCAGAACCCGGTAGCGGGTGTTGATTGCTCGATGGCAGAGTCAATAGAGTTACCTAGGTAGCTGCCCGACGTTCGCAGTACTTTTTTCTCCCTCTTGTCTTTCTTAGATTGTATTTAGTAAATTTCAGACGCCTTATTGTTTTCAGACCTTAGTAGATTCTCTTGACTTGTGACACCCCGATGTCGGGCTTGTGTATTTATTCTGCACTGTTTATTTAGACTTACATTAGGAGATATTTGATTTAATTAAAGGCTTAAAAATGATTATTAATGATTAAATGGTTAATTCGTGAGTTGTGTCGGCTGACCTAGTTTCACGATAGGCGCCATTAAGACCGGGTCTGTTTTAGGGTCGTGACAATTATAAATAGGGATCTTGATACATAGTTTCAATTGTGGAGAAGTAGCTATGATTGTAGAGAGATTCAAGAGTTTCTGAATTTTGAAAAAGCTTCCTACCACGTTTTCTACCTAGTTTGATAAATTTCTTCTATATAACCTTTGTTGAATTTTTTTTCTTGTGTCTAAAATCTTTTTCGGGTTATTTCAATCCTTCAAATTCGTATCAGAATCTGTGTGAGATTCTGTCAAAGTCGGTGGAGATCCTAAAAAATTATGGATACTCCATATTTACATGATTGCTACGTTTTCATGTTTGATGGAACAATAATTTTGAAGATTGGCATCAATATATGAAATATTATTTCAATATTGTTGGATTATGGCACATTATTGAAACAAAATTTGAGGAACACCGAGAAGGTGCAACACTGACTGGTGATACAACTAAAAAATTAAAGATAAATAGATAATTGAACTATAAGGCACGATACTATCTCACCAACAAGGTCGAATTACGTGTATCTAATAAATTTTTGCATGTAAAATCTACAAAAAATTCTTGGACAATCTTGGTGAATTCACATCGAGGTTCTGTCAAAGTAAAGAAAGTCAAATTCAAAGAACTAAGGAGACAGTACGAGTTGTCCCAAATAAAATCAATAGAGTCCTTTAAAGAATTCACTACAAGAATTATTGACATTTTCAATGGCATGAGGACCAATGGAGAAGTATTAGATGAAATTAAAGTGTTTGAAAAAATATTGTTGTCCTTGAGTATAAAAGTTCATACGAAGAAGGTGGTTTTTGAGGCAACCAAAGATCTTAGCACTTTTACACTTGATGATTTTGAAGATGAATTGGTGACATATGAGATATCCCTGACTCAAGACACACCCGAAACAGTGGAGGAGGCGTTGCAAGAAAAAGTGAATCAGCCTAAAGCAAAAGAAGAGACAAGTTATCCTTAAGAAACAAATCAAAGAGGCCAGAATTTCAGAGGTACAGGCTGTGGTAGAAGTAACTTTTGAGGTCGTGGTAAAGGTAATTTTTGTTATAAACAAAGAAATAGTAATAATTTTTGGAAAGAACAACAAGGTCATAAAAAATTTCAAAGACGTGATAAATCTAAGATTCAGTGGTATAATTGTGGTAAATTTGGACATTATGAAAGCGAATGTTGGTCTAACAAATCTAGTAATAAAGAAGTACATGCTAAGATGGCTAAAAATAATGGGGATAAACCAAAGATTTTATTATTTTCTATTTTCAGGGTTGAAGAAACTAAAGGGAATGAATGGTTTATTGATTCGGGTCACAGCAATTATATGAGTGGAAATAAGAAATTATTCACTTATCTGGATGAAACATTTAGAGTACAGTGAGACTTGGAAATAACATTAAGGTGCCTACTCTTTGAAAGGAAAAAATTCGCATTACTATGAAATATGATTCTTCTGATTTTATATCAGATGTGTTTTATGTGTGAGTCTTCATCATAACTTATTGAGCCTGGAGAAACAATCAAAAAAGGTGTATGATTTGCATTTTAACTATAGGATTGGTACAAATATTAATGATAAATTTTGACTAAATGCATAATTTAACATGAACAGTAGTTGTTTGTGGTCTTTTTATCTCAATAGTGATGATTTACCTTGCTTTAGTTCTATAAACTGTGATGATACTTGGTTGTGGCATGTACATCTTGGGCATTTGAATTTCGGGAGTTTGAAATTTCTTGTAAGAAAGCATTTGGTTGATGGTTTGCCTTATATTGATTTTCCTGACAAGAAGGGTGACTTGTGTGTTTTGGGAAAGAAGTACAGAGAACATTAGCTTGGAGAGCTAATGCACCACTCCAGTTAATTTATTCATATTTTTGCTTAGTTGAAGTTTCTTCTAATGATGGAAGTAAATATTTTATTACTTTTATTGATGATTTCAGCTGAAAGACTTAAGTATATTTTTTTGGAAAATAAATTTGATGCATATGATATTTTTAAGAGCTTCAAAGTTTATGTGGAGAAGCAAAGTGGGTATTTTATTAAAATATTAAGGACTGATAAGGCTACTGAATATCTTGTTTGTAATGATTATTTAAAGATGTATGGTATTAAGCATCAATTGACAGCTAGATATTCACCTCAGCAAAATGGTGTGGTTGAAAGAAAAAATAAAACAGTGATAGACATGGTGATATCTTATGATGCATTCCAAAAATATTCCAAAAGGTTTTTGGGTAGAAGATGTGTAATAACCTGATCTGTCGTTTTGAGAGTTATAGCCCTGATACCCTACTAACCGTTTCCCCCGTATCTATTTTACTATTGTGACTTGCCGGGAGGTTTTATTTTGGTTCTTGGAGTATTTTGGGACACTTAGACCGTAGTCAGAGTTGTGTGAAGATGACTCTAGAATGAAGTTTCGTCTATTCTGTTAGCTACATTGGGTGATTTTGCGCTTGAGGGGTGTGCGGATTGCATTTCGGAGGCCTGTAGCTTATTTAGGCTTGAAATGACGAAAGTCGAATTTTTTAAAAATTTTGGCCGATATTGGACTTTTTGATATTGGGATAAAAATTCGATTCCGGAAGTTGGAGTAGGTCCATAGGGTTGAATATGACTTGTGTGCAATATTTGGGGTCAATCGGACGTGGTTTTATAGGTTTCGACATGAGTTGTAGAATTTTGAAGTTTCACGTTCTTTAGGTTTGAATCGGAGAGTGATTCGTGATTTTAGCATTTTTTTATGTGATTTGTGGTCTGGACTAAGTTCGTATGATATTTTAGGATTGGTTGGTATATTTCGTGGAGGTCCAGGGGACTAAGTTCGTATGATATTCTTGGACTTAGGGAAGTGGCAGATTTTTCTAGTATTTTGTTGCAGAGGTTTCCTTCTTCGCGATCGCAAGGGTTGTTCTGCGTTAGCGAAGAGGATCTAGGGCAGGTGGAAATAAATGCTCCGCGTTCGCGATGTTGGTTCCGATTCGCGAAGCTCTGAGGTCATATGCCTACGCGTTCGTAGAAACTGAGTGCCGTCACGATAGTTCACGGAGGGAGAACTTGGATCATGACAAGTTGTTTCCTGTGCAATTCATGTCTATAAAGGATTTATAGTTATAATTAATATAGGAATATTCTTTGTATTATTATAAATAATGATATTAATAGTTTATTTTCTGTGCGAAAATTTATGAGGAGGCATTCAGATATATATAATAAAGTATTTTTCCTTCGTATTGCTCTGCCTTCGTTTGACGACTTAAATATCTTACTGAAATAACTTCTTCGACATCCCTTAAGAACGAAACGAAATTAGAAACTAAAACACGTAATCGAGCGCTCAATTAGTGCCAGAAAATTTGATTGGTCAGAATTGATCTAGCCATGTGAGAAAAGAAAATCTAGTGCGTCTGGCCAGTTTCCGAAATTGTTGCTAAAAGTCATTACCAAATCAGAAGTAGGAAATAGATTTTACTTGGTTAGTTACGAAAACAACATGGGACTAATTAAAGTCACACAAGATTATGAATAGTAACGAACCTATTTTGGTATCTTTCGTTTGTTTTAATTGGCGTTTTTGGACCCACTGCTTAAAAGCACAATTAAATTATGTAATTGCATGGTTCTCCTACTACTTTGTCTAATCATTCAAAGTACCTTTGGACTCTTTCGACCAACATGAATTTGCATTAAGCTTGAGCAATGTGCATCACTAATTGTAGCCATGTGAATCTGATTTAATGTTTATTTTTCTATAAGAAAAAGTCATTATATAAATCAAAGTGTAATTATGATGTGAAGGTTCCACATGATTAAGATGGGTATATACTTATGCTTTGCTTGGCTAGAGAAAGAATTAGGAAGGATCATGAAAGATGACTCCTCTTTCCATCTTATTTTCCAAAATAAATTTGGGAATAGAAGTTAAGTAAATTGCTGCTCTTTTACCATCACCCAACAAAGTTCAATTTTGTGGAAACAAATCTTGTAAAGGTTACTCCAAATTAAATGTCTACTTTTAACTTTAAGTTCACTCTAAATTTTGCCACAATAAAGGAATCAACAAGGCTGCATATTCCTATTAACCATGGGTGACATTATATACATTACTATAAAAATTATATACACAATCAGTGCGTTTTTAATCTGTTATATAGTCAAAGACGGCTCAATGGTGTTAGAGACGTAATAAGAGGCATCAAACTTGTTTAATACTTTTAAATATTTTGTTGAAACTATTTTTTTTTTGGATGCAATTTAATCTTGACGATGTAACCAACCTATTTAATCTTTGTTGAAACATTATATATTAACGTTTGATAAGATTTTATTAAGTTTTAATGTTATTTTTTTTTCACATGACCGCCAACATAACTCGCTATATACAATTGCCTCCCAAAGTTACAATCATATGAAAATTTGTATTTACAAAGATGATAAACAAATCAACTATAGATTTTTACTATCTAATTAGCTTGAAGCGTACCTACAGAGACCTTGAAAAAAAAATATCTTATAATGATCGTGTAGTAAATAAAATTTGTTCAAGTTGGAGTAAGAAGAACTACAAAGTAACTGCAGATTTAATTTCCTTTTACTTTCATTTAAATTTTCTAAACCAATTCCCACAAAAAATACAAAATATAAAACGACGTGATTAATGATTGATGATGTCACGGCCCCAGTTCGCCCTCCGTGAACATGTCGTGATGGCACCTAGTCCCAACAACTAGGTAAGCTTAACAAATGCGAAATTTATACAACTTGCGGAAACAACTAACTTGCGGAAGCAAACAACTTAAATTTTTTATTGTCAAGAGAAAACTGTGTATAAATGCCACTTGGCATAATACAACTCATATTACAGAAACAAAAATAACATCCAAAACCCGAAAAATTACAGGAAACACGGGCTAATAGAAATGAAATATGCTGCTCTAACTCCAGAATGTCTACACAACCGAAAGAAGGGAAAAATCATACACTGAAGCTGGAATAAGATAGAGACTTCTGGTATGCGGACGTGGCAGATATACCTCAAAGTCTCTGCTAGATCTCTCCTTCGCGAGGATAGTACGCTTGGGTGGAGGTACCTGGAGCTGCACATGAAAAACATGTGCAGAAGGGGCATGAGTACACCACAGCGGTACTCAGTAAGTACCAAGCCTAACCTCGGTAGGGTAGTGACGAGGAATGTCAAGGCCCTACTGAGATAAAATAAAATAATAAGGTTGACAACAGTATGAAATAAATAGAAATAATGAGATATAGCTATTGAGTAAATCGGATTACACAAAACAACAATTTATACGGAGAAAATAAGATAACGCGGAGTAAACAACTCAATACCAACACCAATAATGAGGATCTCCGAGGATACCGTCCTGAGGTCCATTTTATCATTCTGTCCGAGGAGCTCCCGGGATACCGTCCCGTAGTCCACCGTATGAATATATCTGAAGGATCTCCCGAGATACCGTCCCGTAGGCCAACTATCAATGTGCAGGGGATCTCCCGGGAATCTAACCCGTAGTCCCAAAGTAAATGTGCAGGGGATCTCTCGGGAATATAACCCATAGTTCCAAAGTAAATGTGCAGGGGGATCTCCCAGGAATCTAACCCATGGTCCCAAAGTAAAGAAACAAGGGGGAGCTACCGGAATCCCACATCCGTAGTCCTAATGTAAATGCGCAACCAAAATTAGAGAATATTCAGAAATGATGCACAACAATACAATCCACATATAGTTCTAACCTAACATGCTCCACGTAATACAATTAAGGCAAATTAAGCAATTAGGCAATTTGGATCAACTAAACATATTTTTCTAGACTAGCACAGAATATAACGGTAGGTAGAATAAAGCAAGTACAAAAGAAACTCAGTTCAAATAATTTTAAGTAAAAATTCGGGTTTTCAACTATTAGCTCAAGTACGCGCTCGTCACCTCACGTACAAGGTATTCAATTACCAAATATCACATCCTAAGGGGAAAGGTCCCCCACACAAGGTTAGACAAGCCACTTACCTCAAACAAGTGTAAGTCAACGTGAAACCACGCTCTTGCCATGAGTATCTGACTCCAAATGGCTCAAATCTATTCAATTAAATTGCATATTGTAAATAATATTTCAAGTAATTGATTTTACAATTAAATTCTAAGCTAATACGCAAAATTATATAAAATGACCTAAATGCCCCTCGGGCCCGCATCTCGTAATCGGATAAATTTTATATTTTCAGAACCCTTGTACTCTCATGAGTCTACTCATATAAAATTCTCTCAAATCGGAGGTCAAATACTCACTCGAAACTCAACAATTTAGTCTAAGAATTTTGACCTATTTTTCATACAAAAATCCGAAAATACGAAGGGAATCATGATTAGATTAGTAGGTATTAAGCATAAGAGAGTAGAGAATCATTGCTCGCGAAAACCCCTTGAAATGTCTCCCAAAACCAAGCTCTAGAAGTCAAAAATGAAAAATGGTAACGAAGTCCCATTTTCAGAACGTAAGATCTCGGCCCAGGCTCTTTTTTGCTTCTGCGGAAAACTTTCCGCTTCTGCGGATATTCGCTTCTACGGTACCACTTTCACGACAAAATTTCCGCTTTTGCGGTCCCGCTTCTGTGGCAAATTTCCGCTTCTGCGGTTATGACAGCAACCAACACTTTCTCGATACGGAAATGAGCATCACTCCCTCATATGATGTCCAAATTCGACGATTCTTTTTGCCAAGGCTCCAAAATTGCGATACGGATCTAATACTTCAATAAAAATTTAATTTGGAGCTCATTTACTTAATATGGTACTCCTTTAGGTCCAAAGGTACGATGCTGAAATATCAAATAAGAGTGCAATACAACCTGAGACACACCCGAGGTCCCCGGGACCTCAACCAAAAGCACCAACGCTTCTTAAAACATTATTCAAACTTGTTCTAATCCTCAAAACACCACAAACAACGTCAAAACCATCAAACTACATCGAATTCAAGCCTAAGTTCCTCTAAAACTTTCAAAACACGCATTCGATAAAATACCCAACCAAAACACGTCTGAATGACGTGAAATTTTGCACACATATCCCAAATCACCTAACGAAGCTACAACGACTCTCGGAATTCCGTTCCGACCCTCGGATCAAAATCTCACCTATGAAACGGAAATCGCCAAAATACTAATTTCGCCGATTCAAGCCTAAATTATCTACGGAATTCTAAAATTTATTCCGAACACGCTCCCAACCTCGAAATCACCTAACGAAGCTAACGGAACCATCGGATTTCCATTCCGAGGCTGTTTTCACACTGTTCAAACTACGGACCATTTTCCAACACTTAATCTCTCATTTAGGGACTAAGTGCCCCAAAACTCTCCAAAACTCAAAACTGAACGTCCAGGCAAACCAAAATAGCGGAAATAAACTTAAGCAAAACAGTTAATAGGGGATCGGTGCATAAATTTCAAAAATGACCGGCCGGGTCGTTACATCCTCTCACACTTAAACATTCGTTCGTCCTCGAATGACCATAAAGAGAATAACTGAAGTAGTTAAAAGATGAGGGTATCAGCTGCGCATATCCCGCTCGATCTCCCAATCGCCTCCTCGGCCGGCTGACCCCGCCACTGAACCTTTATTGAAGCAATGTTCTTTGATCAAAACTTTCTGAACTGTCTGTCCAATATAGCCACCGGCTCCTCAACCTAAGATAAATCCTTGTCCAACTGGACTGAGTTGAAATCCAACACGTATGACGGGTCCCCATGATATCTCCGGACCATCAAAACATGAAATACCGGATGAACTCCTGCCAAGCCGGGAGGTAAAGCAAGTTCATAAGCAACCTCTCCAACATGCTTCAATACCTCAAAAGGGCCAATAAACCTCGGACTCAATTTCCCTTTCTTCCCAAATCTCATAACGCCCTTCATAGGTGAAACTTGAAGCAGAACTCGCTCTCCGACCATATATGAAACATCACGAACCTTCCTGTCCGTGTAACTCTTCTGTCTAGAAGAGGCTATATAGAGTCTATTCAGAATCACTTTAAACTTTTCCAACGCATCCTGAACCAAGTTTTTGCCCAATAATCTAACCTCACCCGGCTCGAACCAACCCACCGAGTGTCTGGTGAGCATAATTAACCTGCTCACAGTTGGGACACCAAGCTACAAATCCGACTAGAATCTGAAAGATACAACCTCACAACTGGCTGGTAAAGGCCTAAACATTCATTGCCATAGGTCTCTTGATACTGGTAGGTAAGCCAAAACTTCAAAAAATCTCTGCCTGGCGACTCATAGAATCGGCCACTATATTAGCTTTGCCTGGGTAATACAGGATAGTGGTGTCATAATCCTTTCGCAACTCTAACCACCTTCTGTGGCATAAATTTAGATCAGTTTGCTAGAACATATGTTGCAACCTTTGGTGATCAATATAAATCTCACAAGGCGCACCGTACAAATAATGACGGCAGATCTTCAAGCATGAACAATAGCAACTAACTCAAGATCGTGGATAGGGTAATTCTTTTCATGTATATTCAACTGTCTGGACGCGTATGCAATCACCCTACCGTCATGCATCAACACCGCTCCAAGGCCAACCCGCGAGGCATCACAATAAACTGTATAAGACCCCGAACTAGTAGGCAATATTGGGGTCGTAGTCAAAGCTGTCTTGAGCTTCTGAAAGCTCGCCTCACACTCCTCTGTCCACTAAAATGGAGCACCCTTCTAGGTCAATCTGGTCATAGGGCCTGCAATGGATGAAAACCCCTCCACAAAACGACAGTAGTAACCCGCCAAGCCAATGAAACTGCGAATCTCTGCAGCTGAGGAGGGTCTAGGCCAACTCTGCACTGCCTCTATCTTCTTCGGATCCACCCGAATGCCCTCACTTGATACGACGTGGCCCTAAGAATGCAACAGAGTCCAACTAGAACTCACATTTTGTATAACTTCTTCTTAGGGTCTGAAGCACTGTCCTCATGTGCTTCTTGTGATATTCCTGACTCCGGGAGTATACAAGAATATCATCTATGAAAACAACCACGAACGAGTCAAGATATGGCCTGAACACAGTGTGCATCAAATGCATAAAAACTGTTGGGGCATTGGTCACCCCAAATGACATAACAAGAAACTCTTAATGACCATACCCGATCCTGAAAGCAGTCTTCGGGATATCTGGCTCCCGAATATTTAACTGATGGTAACCTGGGTGCAAATCAATCTTAGAAAATACATGTGCGCTCTGAAGTTGGTCAAATAGATCATCAATACGAGGCAAAGGATAACAGTTCTTCACTGTAGCCTTATTCAACTAGCGATAATCGATACACATACGCATAGAACCATCATTCTTCTTCACAAACAAGACAGGGGCACCCTAATGTGATACACTAGGCCGAATAAAACCCTTATCAGCAAATTCCTGTAACTGATCCTTCAATTTAATTGAATGTTTCACCTCATCCTTAGTCCATAACCTTAGGACAAGACCCAAACTTCAAAATCTGCCATTCGTCATAGGATCCGAATTCCACATCATCACACTGCATTAGTCTTATTTCAATACTCTTCAACTTTTAATAGCCCTTAAATATTTCGAAATTGTTTTTCTTCAGGATGTTACATTCTCCCACACTTAGGGTCATTCGTCCTCAAATACACAACGTAACTTATCTCTTTCTTCCCATATCTTAATGTCTCAAATTTTTCTAACTCCCAAACTTTTCAGAAATTTTGGCAGAGCTCCCCTGTAATTAGGCCTTTCCACCTGCCAGAGTAACTCCAAAATAATCCCTAACAACACATCCACAACCCAATGAAACACCACAATATATATCAGTAACACTAATCTCAGCATTTCAAGCATCTCATTATCATAATGATATCTAGACATGAAACATATCATATGTATGCCCATAACCACGTCTCTGGCCATAAAAGTTGTTCATAAATTACATCATTTCCAATTAGCCTTATGTTAAAAAACATCTTATTTCAAAACTCCACTTTACTCACAACGAGGCATGGAGACCTCATAATTACTCACCCGAATTAATGAGTCACATTTATCACCATCTGGGCGCCCGTCTCATAGGCTAAAACTCAATGTTTACAACACAAAAAATGCTGAATATAGACAAAAAATATACAAGAATTGTCAAATAAGCCTAACAGGCATGATTCCCATTTAAAATATAGTACAAAATTTTAAATTTCATAAAAGGGGAATTTTAAACACATAAAATTTTCACCTCCAGGACCATGTCCTTATATAACATCTACCGCAGCTTGTAGCTCGGTTTAAAATATTTCACATTATATAAAAATTTGAGGATCTCATCCTCAACTCTGAATCACAAGTATTTACATATTGTGCCAACTGAAATTTTCATTTCCTTTCCTTCTTCTTTAAAAAAATTTCGTCTAAGAAAATTACAAGTTATAATGAACCCTCATAACGATAGGGCCTATAATTCACAATTGTATTTAGTTATCCTGAAATCACATCAAAATCCATTGTAGTAAGTAATAGAAAGTCTATTTTAGCCTCATAGCTATTCTTAGTGACCAACACATAATGATAGAAATAGCTATCTCCATATAATATTCCAACGTGTGTATTCACATAAGTAGATTTTAGGATTACAAAGCTCACTCATGAGTGGAGCATATTAAGAGGACTTGCCTAAATTTTCAGAACCAAAACAAATTAAGAAAAAATATCATTTTTTTATAACAATCGAAATTTGTATCTGTAATGACACCATCTGGTGTAGTGGCCTCAGCCACACCATAGCAATTGTATCAATGGGTCGGCCTCCACCTCTTAGGTGACATATACCCGCTCTCCCTCCATCTCTAACTTGTAGTGTATGTAGATTATTAACTATGATGGAATGTGTGTACCGAGTGTTCTGATGAAACAGATTTCTCCCGAGTCTGGGACAATTTCTCATGATGTTTCTACTATCACCACATTCATAACAACTCATTTGCAGTTCGGCTACTCATACTGAGTCTGTGCCAGATAACTAGAATAATCATTTAAGGAATCTCATGATAGTAGTGCATTAAAAGATGATTATCCCATGAGAGTGACCTGATTAATTGGGGCACCACGAGTATTCTGAAATTGTTTCCATTTCCCTGTTGATACTGAAATGTAGAATTATTATGGACATAGGAATATCGAAATTCTCAACACCGTCCCATAAAATCTTATCTCTTTCTCATATACAAGTTGCAGAGAACTTTTGAATACCATATAAATATATCTCAGGTCAAATCTGACATGACGCAAGACCCACAATTTGATCGTTGATAGTGGACTCTCTTCACTTTGGTGCAAAGCCATAAGATACATCCCGATACTTCACGATACTAACCTTTATCACTCGTACGTCACCATCATAAGGCACCTCAAGCCGTTTGTTTGGCACATGTCATTCTTAGGACAATTAAACTCACTTCCTCCAATATCTCGGTTGCTAGTTGTACCCTTCGCTAAATAGACATCTCATACGAACAACATAGTCTCTATTACCACCAACTATCTTTAGATCTACATCCACCTCATGACTCTACCATTACTGTGATGATTAGGAAATTAAGTAAACCTTCTTAAGACTGTACTTATCATCCAGATGTCAGAACCTATTGCACCCCCATGTGCACAATTGAATGATCTCTCAATACGCCTGCATTATCGATATGGATGACACGCGGTAACTATGGTTGAGCAAATTCTTGGCTCCCATATAATCCTTCTGTAGCATCACGAACTGTTGGCGCGTAATTGTTACCGAGTGTGCAATTTCAATACACGAGTGGATGCAAAAAAAATATATGATATAGGCTACAAACTGAATAAATGAAGCATGATAAGGAATGAAATGAAGTGGAAATTTTTCGAACAGTTACATAGCCTCTCGTAGATAAGCACAGACGTCTCCGTACCAATCAGTGAGACTCTAATAAACCAGCCTGTATTCCGTGACTCCTATGAACCTAGAGCTATGATACAAACTTTTCATTACCCCAGTTCGCCCTCCGTGAACATTTTATGATGACACCTAGTCCCTACAACTAGGTAAGCCTAACAAGTACAGAATTTATACAACTTACGAAAACAGCTAACTTACGGAAGCAAACAACTGAAATTTAATATTGTCAAGAGAAAACTGTTTATAAATGTCACTTGGCATAATACAACTCATATTACAGAAACCAAAACAACACCCAAAACCAGGAAACTCACAGGAAACACAGGCAAATAGAAATGAAATATACTGCTCTAACTCAAGAATGTCTACACAACCGAAAGAAGGGAAAAATCATATACTGAAGCGGACATGGCAAATATACCTCAAAGTCTCTGCTAGATCTCTTCTCCGCGAGGATAGTACACCTGGGTGGAGGTACCTGGAGCTTCACATAAAAAACATGCGCAGAAGGGGCATGAGTACACCACAGCGGTATTCAGTAAATGCCAAGCCTAACCTCGGTTGGATATTGACGAGGAAGGTAAGGGCCCTACCGAGATAAAATAAAATAGTAAAGTTGACAACATCATGAAATAAACAGAAATAATGAGATATAGCTATTGATTAAATCGGATTACACAAAACAATACTTTATACGCAGAAAATAAGATAGCAAGGAGTAAACAGCTCAATACACACACCAATAATGAGGATCTCCCAGGATACCGTTCTGCGGTCCATTTTACCAATCTGTCCGAGGAGCTCCCGGGATACCGTCCCGTAGTCCACCGTATGAATATATCTGAAGGATCTCTCGGGATACCGTCCCGTAGTCCAACTATCAATGTGCAGGTGGATCTCCCGAGAATCTAACCTGTAGTCCCAAAGTAAATGTGCAGGGGGATCTCCCGGGAATCTAACCCGTAGTCCCAAAGTAAAAAAATTAGGGGGAGCTACCGAAATCCCAAATCCGTAATCCCAATATAAATGCGCAACCCAAATCAGAGAATATTCAGAAATGAAGCACAACAATACAAGCCACATATGGTTCTAACCTAGCATGCTCCACGTAATACAATTAAGGCAAATTAAGCAAGTAGGCAATTTGGATCAACTAAACATGCTTTTTTAGACTAGCACAGAATATAATGGCATGTAGAATAAAGAAAGTACGAAAGAAACTGAATTCAAATATTTTTATGTAAAAATTCGAGTTTTTAACAATTAGCTCAAGTACGCGCTCGTCACCTCACGTACAAGGCATTCAATTACCAAATATCAAATCCTAAGGGGAAAGGTCCCCCACATAAGGTTAGACAAGCCACTTACCTCGAACAAGTGCAAGTCAACCTGAAACCACGCTCTTGCCACGAGTATCTGATTCCAAATGGCTCAAATCTATTCAATTAAATTACATATTGTAAATAATACTGCAAGTAATTGATTCTACAATTAAATTATAAGCTAATATGCAAAATTGTGTAAAATGACCAAAATGCTCCCCGGGCCCACATCTCGGAATCAGATAAATTTTTCATTTTCAGAACCCTCGTACTCTCACGAGTCTACCCATATAAAAATCTTTCAAATCGGAGGTCAAATACCCACTCAAAACTCAACAATTTAGTCTAAGGATTTTGACCAATTTTTCATTCAAAAATCCGAAATACGAACGGAATCATGATTAGATTAGTAGGTATTAAGCATAAGAGAGTAGAGAATCGTTGCTCACAAAAACCCTTCAAAATGTCTCCCAAAATCGAGCTCTAGATGTCAAAATGGAAAATGGGAACGAAGTCCCATTTTCAGAATGTAAGATCTCTGCCTTGGACCTTTTTTCGCTTCTGCGAAAAATTCCGCTTATGCGAAAAATTCCGCTTATGCGGTACCGCTTCCGCGGCAAAATTTCCGCTTTTGCGGTGCCGCTTCCGCGGCAAATTTCTCCTTCTGCGGTTATGACAGCAACCGGTACTTTCTCGACACGGAAATGAGCATAACTCCCTCATACGATATCCAAATTTGACGATTCTTTTTTCTATAGCTCCGAATTTATGATACGGATTGAATAGTTCAATAAAAACTTAATTTGGAGCTCATTTACTTAATATGGTACCCCTTTAGGTCCAAAAATACGGCGTTGAAACATCAAATAAGAGCGCAATACAACCCGAAATACACCCGAGGCCCCCCGGGACCTCAACCAAAAGCACCAGCGCATCTTAAAACATTATTCAAACTTGTTCCAATCCTCAAAACACCTCAAACAACGCCAAAACTATCAAATTACATCGAATTCAAGCCTAAGTTCCTCTAAAACTTCCAAAACACGCATTCGATCAAAAACCCAACCAAAACACATCCGAATGATGTGAAATTTTGCACACATATTCCAAATCACCTAACGAAGCTACAACGACTCTTGAAATTCCATTCCGACCCTCGGATCAAAATCTCTCCTATTAACCGGAAATCGCCAAAATACTAACTTCGCCAATTCAAACCTAAATTAGCTATGAACTTCTTAAATTCATTCCGAACACGCTCCCAACCTCGAAATCACCTAACGAAGCTAACGGAACCATCGAATTTCCATTCTGAGGCCGTCTTTACACTGTTCCAACTACGGACCATTTTCCAACACTTAAGCTCTCATTTAGGGACTAAGTGTCCCAAAACTCTCCAAAACTCAATAACGAACGTCCCGGCAAACCGAAATAGCGGAAATAAACTTAAGCAAAACAGTTAATAGGGGATCGGGATGTAAATTTCAAAAACGATCGGCCGGGTCGTTACATATGACAAGGTAGCAATAGGTGGTTGAAAAATTTCTTATCGCTATTTAATAATAAGTATAACAAATATTTATATTACATATAAGAGGATTAGCCTTTTCGGGCCTGTAATCGGCCTAAAATGACCGTTTTAGTGACTTGGAAGTTAAGCCGTCTCTGTACATATATTAGATACTCCATCTTACCTATCTCTTTCTTTTTATTTTCACTTGGATACGATGTTTCTCCTTCTTACATCAACATATGTATATCTTTCTTTCTTTAATTTTCTTTTCTTTTTTTTTTCATTTTTCTTTTTGAACACGGCATGAAATAGGTTGAAGGCCTAGTGATCTCTAGCTAGAATAACAATGGAAAGTCAAAAAACTACGACAGTGACAATGTAGAATTAATCAATTAAAGATCACAGGGAAAATAAGATTAAGAAAAACCATCATCGTCCATGATCTCATTAGAGTAGTTGTAACTTGTAAGCGAAACATTATTTGTTGATGTCAATATATTTAGTCATAGTCTTTTATTCGAAGTCCTGTAAATGTTGCCCCCGAGAGGAAGTTACTTTTAATATAACAATATGGTACGTTATTTCTTAATCTCTTATTTCAAGCCAGCCAATCAGCTTGAGAGTTGGTATATATGAACCGTTGTCGGTGTCCAAATTTAAGTTTGATTCGAAGACAAAAGAGTTTTTGCTGATTTACCTAGTAGTATTATAGTCTTCCCTTAGTTTGTATATCCTTTTCAAGTGCATTACGCGTGACGGAAAATTACGGCACACAAATTGAAAAGTGTCATGCCTAGTAGTGGCAAACGGGTTGGTCGGATCAGATATGTATGGTTCAGGTCAAAAGCGGGTAATAAAAAAATGGATCAATTATCCGACCCAATCCATATTTAATACGGATAAAAAACGGGTTAATCGGCGGATAATATGGATTACCCATATTATCAATCACTTTTTGTATAATATCACTTTTGGGAGAATTCTTAGTCTCCCTAACTTGAGGAACCCCCAATTTGAGGTTTTACAAATGTAAAAGTTAGACTCATTGGTTATCCATTGGTTACTCATTGGTTATCCATTTTTTAAATGGATAATATGGTTCTTATCCATATTTGACCCGTTTTTAAAAAGTTTATTATCCAGCCATAATTTTTAGTAGATAATATGGGTGGTTAACTGTTTTCTTGGAACCGCTTTGCTACCCCTAGTCTCTGCTCCTTTTTACCCTCAAAAGATAAGTATTACGCATAGATGTGGATTAAATAGTTTTTTCAAATAAATTAATATTTTTGAAGTAAAGATTATATTATTGTTTAAAGTTGTATGAACACATTCTTTGATTTTAATTTTAGAATTCATAATTATATCACACGTACATATACATAATCATAATGATTTAATTAAGAGTGGACCTAATTAAGAGCGGACCTAAAGTATACTAGCGATTTATGAGTTATTCTCCTAGACTACTGTGAGGTTAATGTAAAGGCAAAGAATTTATGGATGTGAAGTTATTGGGAATCACAATATTTTAGCTCTTTAGGTGTCGTTTGGTAGGGTGTATAAGAATAGTGCGAAATAAAGTGTATTAATAATGCAAGAATTAGTAATGTATGTGTTAGTAATGCAAACATTAGTTATGCAAATATTATTTCTTATCAACTGTTTGGTGTGGGTATTAAAATTATAATGCATTGCATAATTTTTAAAAAAAATAGTTGCTTACAAAAATGCCCTCCATATTCTCTAGCTTTAAGGGACTTTAAGGAGAATTTTATCTTTAACCATACTAACGCATGCATTAAAGCCTTAGTATTACTAATGCCATGGTTTTCTATGCATTATTTATGCATATGATAATGCCAAGTATGATGTATAACTAATACAAGTATTAGTTATACACAAGTTGAAAAAATATACCAAACAAAGTATTAGTAATGGATAGAGCTAATGCTTGCATTATTTTTTCTAACACCTCCTACCAAACGACCCCTTAAAGTATTGACAAGTTATCCACGTGTTAAAGGTCTTTACAACTCACTACTCCATCTTTGAAATTATAAGGTACTTATCATGGAGGAGTGGGCCAATTCTTAATCTGCTAACAGTAATCATTGGGCTTGGAAAATTGATCTTGTTAGGCCCATGTATCCTTTATCAAAATTAATTCCTTAAGCCCAAACACATGGTCAGCCTAAAACGGGAGAAATTAAAAAATAGACAGATTTGCAACTGGTCGTTAAAAAATAGTCCAATTTCAAAAGTAATCAAAATTTAGCTACTTTTTATATAAAGATAAATCTGAGCAAACACTATTCAAAATCAGAAAAATACTCCAGTATATTATGCGGGAGTTCCAGCATAAGTATGGTTGAACTCCATCATACTATACTGGAGTTCCAGAATAAGTATGTTGGAACTCCAGCATAATATGATGGAGTTCCAGCATAAGTACACTAGAACTCCTGCATAATATACTGGAGTTCCAGCAAGTATACTGGTCTAGTATAATATACTGAAGTTTGGAGCACCGGTGTCCAGTCTTTAGTATATTATACTGGAGCGAACAATATAGACCGGTCCAGCATAATATGCTGGATTTCATACACAACTGCACCGAACTCCAGTATATTATACTGAACCGGTCTCTATTGTAGCAAAGTAATGATTATTTTTCATTAACTTGGTAAACGCTGACTATTTTTCATTGACCAATCCGAAAACTGATTATACTGTGCTATTTTTACGCCTAAAACCAAAGCCAAAATTCCCATGACCCATTAACACCCCAACAAGCCTTGGAATTTCTATCACTGATTGAACGAAAAAGGAAAAACAACACAAATGGCATACAATGTTCTTTGGGAATAAACCAATCAATTCATATAGCATGTGACGAGATTACCAAAACTACAATTGCAATAAATTTAAAAGTACCGAAGCACAACGTAAATTAATAAATAAAGAAATGAATTAAAAATGAACTTTTATTATGGAATAGGTTCCCTCAATGTGTAAAACAAGAAACAGAGCTCCAAAAATTCTCAAATGACCTTATCAATCAAAACCTCGAACTGAAATCGACGACCTCGAACGGGCTCAACTCGAACTTGCTCCGAAAATTCTCAAATGAGCTTCTCGGTGTTTGGAGATAGAAGGCTGGAGTCAATTTCGAGGCTGTTTTTGGGTGGTTTTCGTGAGTCGGCAGAGCGGATTTCATGGGGTTTACATGGCAGCTCTAATAATTTTGGAGCTTTTCACTGTTGGTTTTGGTGCAAAGAGTGAAAGAGAGCAATCGGGCCCTGGTTTTAGACAACCTACATATTCCGAGTTATAAGGGAATCATGTTGTAACGATCCAACCGGTCGTTTTGAGCCCCAACGCATTGTTCAGCAGTCTGAGGCCACGAGCAGCTTCATTTCAGGTATTATGACTTGTACGCGTAGTCGGAATTGAGTTTCGGGAGGCCCGGAGTTGAATTGGAAAGAGAACTCTCATTTTGAAAGCTTAAAGTTGGAAAAATCAAGTAGGATTGAATTTTTGAGTAAACGAACTCAGAGTCGGGATTTGAAGGTTCAAGCAGGTTCGTAAGATAATTTCGGACTTGGGCGTATGCCTGGATCGAGTTTTGGATGATCCAGGAGCGTTTTGGCGACTATTGTGGAAGTTAGCATTTCGGAAGAAATTTTATAAGTTTGGCTTGAAGTGCATTTCAGTATTATCGATCTCCGTTTTGGATTCCGAGTCTTGGTGTAGCTCCATATGGTGAATCTGGAGTTGGAAGTGCGATCGGAAGTGAATTCGGAGGCCCGTAGGTCATTTTGGAGTCATTTGTCAAAAGATAAAAAATTGAAGGTTTTTGAGAAGTTTGATCGGAAGTGGACTTTTTGATATCGGGGTCGGAATCCAATTTTGAAAGTTAGAATAGGTCCGTAATGTCGAATATGACTTGCATGCAAAATTTGAGGTCAATCGGACGTGATTCGATAGGTTTCAGCATCAAATATAGAAGTTTGAAATTCTAAAATTCATTAAACTTGAATTGGAGGTAGATTTATGATTTTAGCGTTGTTTGGTGTTATTTAAGGCCTCGAGCAAGTTCGTAATGTATTTTTGTACTGGTTGGTATGATTGGTTGGGGTCCCGGGGGCCTTGGGTGGATTCCGGATTGTTAACGGATCAAAAATGAGATTTTTTTAAGGGCTGAAGTTTGCTGCTTCTGTCATAACCGCACCTACGGTTGGTGGACCGCACGTGAGAGACCGCAGATGCGGTCCTTGTATCACAGAAGTATCCCAGGAAAGCCAGGCCAGGAACCATGGAAACGACTCCCAAGCCGCAGATGCGGCCCCGCAAATAAGGCTTCCAGACCACAGAAGCGGTCCCCGCCTTCTCTCCCCATTTCGCAGATGCGGTCGCCTTCTCCCAGAAGCGGTCCCCTGACCGCAGATGCGGGAATGCTGGAGGTAGTGAGGTTCTTTTAAATTGGGAGTTGGGTTTATTTCAACCATATTTTCTTCTATTAGAGCCAATTTGGAGCAACTTTGGAGTGCCATTTTCATCACCAAGCATGAGGTAAGTGATTTCTACTACTTTTGACTAAATACAAGGTTTATATATAGATTTAGACAAGGAAATTTGTAGAAAATTTGAGGCTCTGGTGGAAAGACCTAGAAATTTATATTCTTGGAATTTGGCCACGATTTTGGGTATGGAATTTAGAGAAAATTATATATTTGAGTTCGTGAAGCTATGAGTAAACTTATTCTTCGAAATTTTGAAAATCCGGGTACGTGGGCCTGATGGTATTTTGTCAACCTTTCAATCAGGATTAGGAATTTTTGTATATTGAATTGTGAGGAGTAATTGAGCATATATTAATAGATTTCCGAAACTATTGGCTAGTTTTGGAGCATTGTGCGTCAACTTGAGTCTTCAAAAGGGCATAAAATGCCGGTTATGGATCTTTGGAGCGAGGTGAGTCTCCTTTCTGACCTTGTAAGAGGGAACTATCCCCATAGGTGAATTAATTAAATATGTGCTCATATTTGTGGGGGCTACGTATGTACAAGGTGACGAGAGTCTGTGCGTAGCTACTATTATGCTTATGTCTGGGTAGTTTAGGACCTAAAAAGCATGCTATTCTTGAATTATTTGTGAACTTATCTGACAACTTAAATTTCTCAAATCATATCGAGTTAGTAAATGATTTATGAACAGATTAAACTTTATTTTTCTTAAATGGTTAAAAGAGGATTGACTTTCTTTGGATAATCGTTCCGTGTGGACACTTTGAATAACGGTTTGATTGTGTGTTTATATTTGACCGCGTCACACGGATGATTTGCGGGCGGGGTAATAGATATATCTATGGTTCATACTGTTTGACCCTCGGCAGTGCACATTTTATATTTCTGTTGGATCGGGCCATACGACCTCGACATGATTTACGCATGCTTGCATTGCTTGCCTTGAGATTATTTCAGATTGACATTTGCTCTCCCCAACTTGAGGTATTTGAAAACTAATGGGTTATGAATCCGGAGACCTCTAATTTAAAAAGGAACTTTTATCTATTCGTGACTTACTTGAAATTTTTGTCTCCCTTAGTAAATCCTTGATTTTTTTTTGCATTAATAGTATGTTATTAATGGACCACTAGTACGTGTCGAAGTCGATCATCTAGTCTCTACTTCTTCGAGATTAGACGGGAAATTCATTGAGTAAATGTTGTTTTCGTACTCATACTACACTTATGTGCATTTTTGTTGCACATGCATATATATCTCTAGTGACCTACTCAGCGTAGCAGCATGGTTGATATGTAGATTTAGGTGAGCTGCACTTCTCGAGGCGACCCGCAGCCAGCAGATCTCTTTCAGTTATCTGTATTTATTTTCTGTCCAATATTATATTCTGGAAGGTTGTTGTATTATATTATTTCTTAGAAATTTCTCATGCATTTGTGATACCTGGTTCTGGGATTATTGTTAGATATCTTGTATTTAGTTCCAAACATTCTTTTATTTACATGTCACAGATTCGTCTTTTACCAGTAAAATTGAAGAAAAATATTGGTTTTCAAAATTGTTAAAATTGAAAATTAATTAAGTATTTTGGTTGGTTTGCCTAATATCAGTGTCCGGTGTCATCACGGCCCTTAGTGAATTTTGGATCTGACACATGTCATGTGTAGTTCAAGAAAAATGATAGAATGATAAGTTGGAGAGTCGAGTGAGGTTCCGTCGAGGCTCCGTTATGCGATCTTGTTTATTACATTAAAAATAAAAGAAAATTAAGCTAAAGAAATGGAAAATAGAAGATCCTATCTATAAGTCTTCTGAAATATAACCTTGAGTCTTGACTCGTTTTTCATGCTGACTCTGATCTGAAACTAGATGCTTGCTAACTGCAGCTGCTGTTGATACCCAATTTTTTCCTACATAATTTTTATACACAAAATGATTTCCAAGTAGCATGTACATGCTATATAAGAATGTCCAAGTGTTTTGGTATTTTTTCCATAATTTTTAAAAGATTTCAAAATCAATTTATTGTACATTCTAGCAGTACAAAATCAATAATTATTTCTAAAATTAACAATTTTGGTAAATAATTTATTTTATTCCCATATTTATACCAAAATATAATTAAGATAATCTTTATATATTTTTACAAATTCATTTGGTATTTTTAAATCTAAATTGCATATAATTGCAATTCTAGCCTATTTTAAGATTTAATAGTATTTTATAATTATAAAAGTGGCTCCAAAATTTTAAATTAGTATTTATGTATTATTAATTGACTCAGTACCTTTAATTTATTTTGAGAAATCCTTTACTATTTTTATACAATAAAAGGGAAAAACTGGCTACTTAAAAACTGGCCTTATTTTATTTCAATTACAGCCCATTTGATATTACAATTATAGCCTAAATTAACCCCCTAATTGACCCAATTTCAAATCCAGTTCCGGACCAGCCCAATTTGAAATTACCCAACCCAATTTCGATTTAACCCGACCCCTGACCCACTTATCCAACCCGCCGGTCCCCCCATTCAATCTAGGCCGTTGATCTAAATGATCAACGACCACATTTCACTCTTACCTTTTTTAATTCCGCAACCCTAACCTAATCCCCTCATTTCGACCAGGCAGCCGCCTTTGAATACTCTCCATCTCTCAAACTCTCTCGAAGATTCCTAGAACCCTAGCCTCTCTCATCCTCTCCGACCACAGCCTCACCAGAATCCATGGCTTCTCAGGCCATGGATTGCATATACTCACCTCCTATTACCCCTACGTACCTGATACTTGAAGATTCGAGGCCCGACCTCGAAGGTCTTCACTCAGACCTTCACCGACTCGAGGTTTCCGGCAATCTCCGGCCTTGTTCCGGCATATCCTAGCCTCCTGAGTCTGATTCCGACCTTCTCCGACTCCGATCGGTGACTTTTCCAAGCCTTTCTCATCCTATGGTTCCTCTGAAACCCTAACCTTTCGAGGTTTTCTCCGATTCTTTTTAGATCGGTTGTGTATCTATGATATACTTGAGTTTTTAAACGATTTCCCTAATTTTTCTTTTGAAAATTACTTTCGAAACCCTTCTTTTCTGATTTAGGGTTTTCTGTAAAGTGTTTAAGTGCTTTATGATTTTTCTTCATTATGATTCGCGTGTTTGCCTCTGCTGTGTTCTCGTATCATCTTTTTTATGCTTCTCTTATTGTGTTTTCCTATACTATTGTCTTGTAGATTTCTCTGCTGTATTTTTTACCATGTTCTTATATGTTTATCATACTGTGTTTTCTTACATGCTTGTCTGCTATACTTTTCTGGTGATCCTTGTGTTCTTCTACTATATTTTCCTTGCTAAGTTCTAATGTTTCTTTGTTTGCCTTCTATTGAGCCTTGTTTAAGGTTCTTCTAAGCATGCTTTTTCTATTGTTCTTATGAGTATTTGCCATTGTGTTATTTGAATCATTCTACTGTGATTGCATGTTATTTTGCTATCATATTCTTCATAAGTTCTAGTGTTGAAGAAACATGTCCTTTTCTGAAACTTTTGAACTTGATTCTGATTTAATTGCCTGCCTTGCTTCATGGTTTGCTTGAATTAGGGTTTCACTTCGATACCCCTAACTCTTTCAAATTGACTTCGAGTTTTTTAATTGTATTTGGACTTCTTTGTTCTCATATGGCTCACCTTTTGCTAAAACTCTTCTAGACTTTCTAACTCACATGCTCCTTATATATGATGAATTTTCCTCTAATTGGTTTTCAAATTTGCAATTAGCGTAAACCTCCTTTTGAATATAGCTTGATTAATTTTCCTTCCATCTTTTACTACTTCCCTAGGTGATTTGGCTTAGGTAAAACCCTTCTTTATTTTTTGTGACTTGGTTCATTCATACCAAATTTCAGACCTTTGTGATTTATTGGCTGTCAACTGATTCTGTTGCTTTATTTGCATAAACCGTGTAATGTTAAGTCCCTGTCCTTAGATAACCTCCATTTACTTGCCTCTAATTTGCTACTTTGCACAAAAGGTTTGTTTAATTTCTTTCCTTTATTGGTTTATTCCGTTTGAATCTGAATCCTTTAATTAAAAAGAGTCTTATGTAATTGATTGACAATCAGGCTTCTATTATTTTCTTACCTTATTTTCTCATGGCTTTCACACTATAAATACATGACTCTTTAACACAAAACAGACGATTTAACAATCCTACATGATTGAACACACTTAAAAACTACACAATTCCACAATTATCTTCCGAACTCTCACTTAAAAGTATTCTTGCTTCTTGTTGCACTTTGGCTTTTTACAAGACGACTGCTTCTTTTTATTTGTCTCTTTGAAACTGGTATGTCCTAACTTAATTTTCAGCATCACCCTAATGTGTTTATTTACAGTCCTTGTATCCATGTCTATTTTCTTTTCTCTATAAAGTTTAGCATCTAACTTAATATGCCTACATGCTACTGCTTGCTTCTCTTTCTTGTGAACACTTGCTCCCTATCCCATTACCCCTTGTGTGTTTGTAAGTGGGGACTTCGGGCATGGCAACAAGAATTGTTGTCCATGAACTGAGTTTTGCTCCGCCCCCAACCTCTAAGTAAGCTGGAGGGTGTGTCAGTATATCTTATTGCTGGGTATGCCCTTTGCCTGCTCTTTCCTTGTATCCTGCTTCTATTATGAACCCCCATACCTCATTTCCCTATGTATGTGAGTTAAAGTTTATGACCTGGTAGCATCTAATTGCTGTCCAGGGCTGAACCTAACCTTCAATAGGTTCTAACTCCCCAATTGCTTGGCATGACCACCATCCTGCCATGGACTTCCCTAATCCCTCCTCTATTGCACTTACACTTATTCTTAGACTCTAAGTTCTGCCCCACTCCTATGAGCCTTGCCTTGGGACCTTGAGTTGCCTCTGAACTTGGACATTGAGGGCTGGCCCTTCCACACTACACTATAATTCTATAAATGATATTTTGGGTGTAAGCATTGCTTGGAATTCATGAAACTCCTTGGAACTTTGACGCATCCCAAATAAGAGAAAGGCTTTGGAAATCTGATCTTTGGAAGTTGGTTTATTTCATGTATCAGACTATGAGTCTGAATTAGGCTCTCTTTGGTTGGAATTTAAATTTCTGTTGTAACTTACTTTTTCTGGAATCATTCAAGTTGTAATAATTTGAAATAACTATGGGGTGTATAGTAAAAATTGGGAGGGTCTCTCATGTTATGCATGTGGGGCAGATATCACGCTTTAGGTTTTATTTTCTGCAATCAAATCATCTTCGTTTATGTATCTGCATATAGATATCCTGCCTATAGGTCATTTCATTATACATTTAAAAATCAAGCTTATAAGGTCATTTACATCTGCATTTAGAAATCATGTCTATAAGTTTATTCACAACTGCATATAGAAATCATGTCTATAAGTTTATTCACATCAAAATATAGAAATCATGTCTATAGGACTCCTGTACTTTTTTATAAATGTTTTAAAATCAATCATACCTAGAGAATATGCCTATAGGAATAACTAATTAAATCTGAATCGTCTATCTCGCTTGCAAGTCTAAAATCAGCGGTAAAGTTGTTTTAAAATCTGCAGAACTTTTGTGTGTATTTCTAAAATCAGTGATCCCTCTTTAAAATTGGTATGCCTTCTGCACCATCAGATATCACGACTGCAGGCCTCATCTAGGAAAACCTATAGGCAATTAATCAACTATACCAGTCTTAATAATTACAACCAGCAGGCAGGTCTAATTCGGACTTCTTATCTGAAAATATGTGGTATATCAGCTGCTCTTCTTACGTTAAGTTTAATTAAAGACCTAACCAATATTTGAAGTCATACTATGTATTTGCCTTTAAGTGAGGAGGCCTATTTGAGCCGTAACTGCTGTTTGTTGTTCCCCTTATTCGATTAAATGTTTTGTTTGTTGCCAAGACTTTTATCCTTCTTAAACTTCTTAACCCCAACTCCCTTTCCTTTAGGACTAGTAGTTCCAAATGCCTCCGGGACTGATAGGATCAGGGTGGGTATTAGAATGCAATAAGTAACGAAGCATTCCATGTTTAATACCTTAACGGGGTGGGAAAGGGTAGATATGGATATGATGACTGGTGTGCTAATACCACGTGTAGCCCCTCTTTGAGGAGTGATTACCAGGTATTGCATTGATGTGATCCATATTTTAAATAAACCTAGGACCCCCTTCCCCTTTACTTATTTATATTTGTTCAAATGATCTTCCTTAAATTTCTGCTTTCTTTATTCACTTGCAACATCATGTGAAAACCCCCTTCTATTTGAGACCTTTATTCGCTTACTTATTATTTAAAGTCACAATTATAACATGGCCGGGAACCACCCTAGTGGATCTTGAGGGGTTCCTAACACCTTCCCCTCGAGATAATTTCTAGCCCTTACCCAAACTCTTGTTCTTCAAACTCAAACCCTCCTTAGTGTCCTAATGCACTTAATCATTAGGTGGCGACTCTTCAAACTCCAAAAACCCAATTCCCAAAAGGGAAAATAGTTTTCCTCACAAATACCGTAAACCCGATTTCACCTTTAAAGAAAAAGGGGGCATCGACAGCATGGCGACTCTGATGTGGATATGCTTTAGACTTTTACCATTTCATGTTATTTGTGACTTTATTGCTTCTTTATTGCCTTTATTTAATGCATTTATCTCTCTTCTGCTTTGAAACTGACTCGGCTCTTTGTTTTCTTTTCTTTAATGCTTTCTTTTACCACTTTCCTTTCAATATTGTTGTGACTATAAGCAATTATTGTAATCATTACTTTATGAACGTGAAAATACATGAAATTTTTTTTCATTCTTGTAAATTGCATATTCCACATCATATTTCACTCGTTCCAAACAAAAGACCATAGTAACGCTCATAATGAGTGGTTGCACCCTTCCAATATTACACCCCCTAAATTTGGCAAAGGCGTAGTTACGGTAAAACCAGTCGATCAGCGGCGTAGTCGACAGTTCCGTGCCTTTCCCTCTTGAGTTGTCTACTCAAGGGTACCAGTCAAATACCCCACATAAACCTTACTCTGTTCAATTTTGCATGCATCACTGTCAAACCTAGTCGAGTCAGTTATGTTATCCGCATAATGACTCTTTAAGATAGCCTTGTCCAAAGTCCACTAGGTTTCCTTGGAACCCAAACGGACATTACCACGTCTGTGCATTTATTTGGAGAACTAAATGCTGCTTATGCCAATTATTGATATTTAATAGTTGAGCCCGGTGGTGGGTAGGGTCTTAACACTTTTGTTTTGAATAAAATGGAGAACAAGTTCCCCGAATTCGGTATGGTCAGTATACCCTCACTCTTGCTGACCTGGTGGAGGAATCTCCCATCAAGTGACCAAATCAATGAATGGAAAGAGAGGGTCACCAAGGCTAGCAAAAAGCTGGAGTATCTGGAATACAGTCTGCTGGAATTGAAAGGAAAAGTGAGAAAGAGAGTCACCGACTGCCAGAAAGTTGAGGGAAACGAAGGAGAGAACCTGGCAAAAGCATTTCTACTAGAGAATCTATGCGAATTGGAGGATTTGATCAACGAGAACATTTAACCTGGGGAAGGTCCTTCTGGGACCAAATAGATAGGATTCTTTTCTTTTTGATTTAAATGTAATAAGGACAATAGCCATTAGTGACATTTTATTTTCCCCAATTTTAGTGTAGTTTTGTATTTGTCTTATTTTTATCAAGAAAATGAGACATTTAGCATTATAAGTTCTCCAAACCAACTTGTCGCTAGGCCTACCTCGGGCACAATGAGTCTCCGAATTTAGGAAACGATTTATATTCTTGCACCATGTGTTTAAATACTGTAATGTTTTTTCTCCTCATGATCCACACTAACTTGTTACCTTTTTGTTTTTGCCTTTTATTTTATTGCTCTTCCCCAAAGGTTAGTTCGTGCACTCTGACATCGTCATCTTACTCTACAAGATCCAAGGGCCCTCCACCTCCACCTCCTCCGAGTCCTATCAGAAACAAGAAAAAGGGAAAAATGGAAGATTTGAGCAACATCAGGAAGGAGAACTCAGTTGAAAGGGTAGAGGTTCCCCAGAGTATTCAGGTTTCTAAGGAAAGTGCCTCCCAGCTCGAACAGAAGTTACTGAAATTTCAGGAAGAATTGGAGCAAGTTCGGAATTTGTCAAGCTTGTCATTTTCCCTCACTACCGCAAATGTCAACTTCCCAAACACTCAAAATCCCACACCTCCTCCAAACATCCCAAAAACTCAGAACCAATCCACTTCCCATCACCACTATAACACATACCACACTTCAAGCAACACCTCACTGCCCATCCCTGAACCACTAAATTCCACAAACGATCATCACCACAATACCCCCATCTATATGGAAACCATGACACACACCATTCATCCCGCCTTGGGCACATCTGAGTCCGATAAAGACTCTTATCAAG
The DNA here is from genome assembly GCA_026770625.1 of Nicotiana glauca. Taxonomy (NCBI): domain Eukaryota; kingdom Viridiplantae; phylum Streptophyta; class Magnoliopsida; order Solanales; family Solanaceae; genus Nicotiana; species Nicotiana glauca. The sequence continues at coordinate 54,556 of MU699072.1, read as the reverse complement.
AATCTGGTCGTGGAACTTAAGAAGTTGACTAGCCGAGTTCAGCGTGTTGAAGGAATCAAGGGGATCGAGGGACTAAATTACGAAGAGCTTTGCATTCAACTAGATGTCGAACTTCCCAAGCGGTACAAATCTCCCAAGTTCGAAATATTCGATGGCACCGGGGATCCCAAAGTTCATCTAAGGACATACTGCGATAAATTGGTCAGAGTAGAAAAACATGAAAAGATTCACATGAAGCTCTTTATGAGAAGTCTGAAAGGGGATGCTCTATCTTGGTACATTAGCCAAGACCCGAAGAACTGGATGAGTTGGGTAAGTACGACATCCGATTTCAAGGACAGATTCAGATTCAACACCTAGAATGCACCAGATGTGCTCTACATCCAGAACTTAAAGAAGAAACCCACAGAGACATTCCGCGAGTATGGTACTCGTTGGAGATCAGAAGCCACTATGGTCAGGTCGGCTTTGGAAGAAGATCAAATGAACAGGTTTTTCGTCCGGGCTCAGGACCCACAGTATTATGAGAGGTTGATGTTGATCGAAGGCCAAAAAATTTTCAACATCATCAAACTAGGGAAGAGGATCAAAGAAGGTATCAAAAGTGGTATGGTCACTAACTATGAAGCATTTCAGGCTACCAACAAGGCTCTACAGTCTAGGGGCACATCCAAGAAAAGGGATGTGGGTGTCATGATGGTTGCACAAAGAACAAAATCCCCAATAAAATACCAAACCTACCAAATAACCCCTCCTACATATCAACCTACCTCAAATTACCCAGCACCTTTGCCTTCTTACCAAGCTCCACCACCTACTTACCAAACATCTCCACCTCCCACATATCAGCCTACTTTACCCAAATACTGCCAACCCGCGCATGTCTACCAAGCCTATAATACCCAACAAGCTCATTATCAATCACCTAGCCAAAATTTCCCTAGACCCCGACCAAACTTTGATCACAGACCTCCCAGACAATACATCGCCATTGCCGAACCAATCGACTAGCTATATGAAAGGCTTAAAGCTGCTTGTTATGTCACCCCTATCCCTACCATAACTCTAGAAAACCCTTCCCAATGGATCAACCCAAACAAAATATGTGTATACCATTCCGGCATGAAGGGCCACACCATTGATGAGTGCCACTCTCTGAAGGACAAGATTCAAGCTTTTATTGCCAACAAGATTATTTTAGCAAAGGAGCCTACTCCGAATGTCTGCAATAACCCTCTGCCTGACCAAAAAGGCGGAGTCATTCACCGGATCAAGATAGAGGATGATTGGGACCCCAAAAGGTCGATGGGATTAATCGTTGAAGATGATGAGCCAAAGAAATCAACGATTACACTTAATCTGATTATAGTCTAGATTCAACCTTCTGAAGACGCAGAAGTGAACATGTCCATACCACTCGATCTTGAAACACCGTCTTCTGCAAAGACGCCAGGACCAATTGAGGTTGAGTTTGGGTCCCCAAAGACACCTGCGCCATTTGAAGTTGCTGTGTTACCTCCCAAAGCAAGGGTACCCATCCCGGTAGCCATAGCACCACTCTATACGAAGACCATCCCCTGGGATTACACAGCCGAGGAAAGGATAAAAGGAAAAGCCAACACTGGAGAAGCAGTTGCAGCACATGGTATGACAAGAACCGGTAGGGTTTATACTCCGGAACACTTAGCTAAATCAAGTAAGCAGGCATCTGGACGACCGATTGAAATTGGGTACGATGATCTCTGGAGGAAGATACAAGCAAAAAAGTACTCAGTCGTTGATCAACTGAATAAAAAATCGACACATATCTCCATCCTGGCTCTTCTATAAAACTCCGATGCATATAAGAACGCCTTGTTGAAGACACTGAGTGAGGCATATGTACCCAGCAACATAACTGGAGGAGAAATGGCGAACATGGTAGGGCAAGTATTGGAGAGTCACAAAATCACTTGCCACGAAGGTGAGCTGCCACTGGATGGGCTGAGCCACAAAAAAAGCATTGCACATCACCGTGCAGTGCGAGGATCATTTCATCTTAAGAATCCTGATTGTCGGAGGGTCTAGCCTTAATATTTGTCCCTTGGTGACTCTCAGAATATTGGGAAAGAGCCTGCATGAGATCAAGGATGGAGCCATCAATGTCAAAGCTTTTGATGGTTCCCAAAAGTCCACTATTGGGGAAATCAGTTTGTGTCTACAAATGGGATCGACATGTTCGATGTTGACTTTCAAGTAATAGACATCCCAGCATCCTATAACTTGCTCCTGGGACGACCTTGGATTCATGCCGCTGGGGCTGTCGCATCAACCCTACACCAGGCAGTGAAGTTTGAATGGAATCACCAAGAGGTGATTATTCACAGTGATGGTAGCAATCACATATACAGTCGCCAGACTATCCCGGCAATCAGAAGAAGAAGAAAGATAGGCGGAGAAATTTACCATCACATTGAGCGATTCAACTCCATGGAGACGGATAAATAGTGGGATAACAAGATTGAAAGTATATTGAATTAGAACGGATATAAACCTGGAAAGGGGCTCGACAAGAACCTCCAAGGAATCACCAAACCTATCCAACTGAAAAAACATGGTACCACTTTTGGTTTGGGATATGAATGCACTAGGGAGGAGTTCAACCACTGGTCGCCACCATGGAGTAGTCCCTACTATCCGCTGGAGCATCCGATACATTGCCTAGAGCAGACTTTCCAGCCGGTTGATGTCATATATGGGTCGGAAGAAGAGGAAGCACTGGCAGCAATGAGGAATTTGTGTTTGGAAGATAACAATATGGACTGTTGTGTCATTTTCGAGGAGGAAGGGGAGGAAGGCCCTTCCATACAAACTATGAGTCGAGGAGCGCGCCTCGATAGTTGGTCCATCCAAACCACCAGAGCCCGAAAATCTTTAGGGTAGCAAGGCTGAACAAAGCACCATGCATCATCTTTATTTTTGCCAGTTGATTTTCTTTTCACATTTTAATTTGAAAGAAGAGCTCCAATGTTCAAAACAATTATGAATTTTATCAAAGAATTTCAGTTTCTTATAAATCTCCCTCTTATTACTTTTCATCGTTTACTTTATTTACACAGCATTACTATTACTTATCTTGATGAACCGATAATTGTGACTTGCAACGAGAAAACACAACAAACGGATATAGACTCAGAAGAAAATGATATACTAGAAGAGGTCATTAAAGAGGTTGAGGATTTTGAGAATAGACCTGAGTCCAACTTGGATGAGACCGAGATTGTTAATTTGGGAGGTACAGAAAATGTCAAAGAAACACGCATTCATCTGTCACCATCAAAAAAGGAAGAGTACACAAAATTCCTAAAAGAATATGAGGACATATTTGCCTGGTCGTATGATGATATGACTGGTCTCTGTACATCTATCATGGCTCACAAACTACCCACCAATAAAGCAGAAACTCAGGAAGTTCAAGCCTAACATAAGTTTAAAAATCAAAGAAGAAGTCACCAAGCAAGTCAAAGCCAAGGTTCTCAGGGTAGTAGAGTATCCAACATGGTTAGCCAACATCGTGCCAGTACCGAAGAAGAACGGGAAGGTTAGAGTCTGTGTCGACTACTGGGACCTCAACCGGGCTAGTCCCAAAGACGACTTCCCCGTGCCAAACATACACATTCTAATTGACAACTGCGCCAAGCATGAACTGCAATCATTTGTCGATTATTTTGCTAGGCCCTATCAGATATGGATGGACAAGGAAGACGGAGAGAAAATGACTTTCATTACACCATGGGGAATGTACTATTACAAGATAATGCTGTTTGGGTTAAAGAATGCTGGGGCCACCTACATGAGGGCCATAACTACTATCTTCCATGACATGATACATAAAGAGATCGAGGTATATGTAGACGACGTTATCATAAAATCCAAGAGAGCCACTGACCACATGGAAGATTTGAAGAAATTCTTCAACAGACTGAGAAGGTACAATCTGAAGCTGAACCCCGCCGAAAAAATATTTGGGTTCATTGTGAGTCGCTGAGCAATAGAACTAGATCCATCAAAGTTTAGGGCCATTCAAGAATTGCCACAGCCAAAGAACAAGAAGACGTGATGAGTTTCTTGGGGAAACTCAACTATATCAGTCGGTTCATAGCTCAGTCCACTGTCATTTATGAGCCAATCTTTAAGATGTTGAAGAAAGACGCCGCTATCAAATGGACCATGACTGTCAGAAAGCCTTCGATAGAATCAAGGAATACCTGTCAACACTACCAGTTTTGGTCCTGCCCAAGTTGGGTATGCCTCTATTACTCTACTTTGCAGTATTGGATGGAGCGTTTGGTTGTGTTCTTGGGCAACATGATGAGACGGGAAGGAAATAATAGGCCATTTACTGTCTCAGCAAGAAGTTCACCACGTAAAAGGCTCGGTATTCTCTATTAGAGCGCACCTGTTGTGCTCTAACTTGGGTAGCTCAGAAGTTGAGGCATTATTTCTGTGCCTGTACTACTTATCTCATATCAAGAATGGATCCGTTGAAGTACATATTTCAGAAACCCATTCCCAGTGGCAAGCTGGCCAAGTGGCAAATCCTGCTGTGTGAATTTGACATTATCTACATGACTCAGAAAACAATCAAAGGACAGGCCCTAGCGGATCACCTCACTAAAAACCCTATAGATGGAGAATATGTGTCTCTAAAGACGTATTTTCCTAATTAGGAGGAATCCTTCATAGGAAAAGATATCGCAGAACCATATGAAGGTTGGAGAATGTTTTTCGATGGAGCTGTAAACTTCAAAGGAGTTGGCATAGGAGCAATCCTAGTATCAAAAACCGGTCATCATTATCCAGTGTCCGCGAAGCTCGGATTCCCATGCACCAACAACATGGTCGAATACAAAGACTGCATCTTAGGGCTCAATTTGGCTATTGACATGAACGTTCAGGAGTTGCTAGTGATTGGAGATTCAGACCTGCTTATTCATTAGGTCTGAGAAGAATGGGCAACCAAGAATTCCAAGATACTCCCTTATATGCATCATGTATGGGAGTTGAGGAAGAGATTCACAAAGATAGAGTTTCAGCATGTCCCTATAGTCCAGAATGAGTTCGTCGATGCATTGGCTACCCTATCATCTATGATACGACACCCGGACACAAATTTTATTGACCCTATTCCTGCGAAGATCCATAATCAGCCGGCTTATTGTGCTCATGTCGAAGACGAAGCAGACGAAAAACCTTGGTTTCATGATATCAAGGAATATTTAACCACAAGGGAATATCTAGAACTTGCAAACGCCACTCAGAAGCACACACTTTGAAGGTTATCCAACAATTTCTTTCATAGTGGAGGAATCCTATATAGGAGGACTATGGATTTGGGATTATTAAGGCGTGTCGATGCAAAGGAAGCATCCAGGCTATTGGAAGAAATTCATGCAGGGACCTGCGGCCCACATATAAACGGTTTTGTCTTAGCCAAGAAAATAATCTGAGCTGGTTATTTTTGGATGACCATGGACATGGACTACATCTGGTACATCCGTAAGTGCCATCGCTGTTCGATACATGCAGATGTGATAAAGGTGCCTCCTAATGAGCTTGATGCAACAAGCTCGGCATGGTCGTTCGCTGCTTGGGGAATAGATGTTATCGGACCTATCGGGCCTGCCGCATCAAACGGGTAGATTTTCATTCTAGTGGCAATTGATTATTTTACCAAATGGGTTGAAGCAACATCATATAAGGAAATGACTAAGAAAGTCGTAGCAGACTTTGTCCGCGACCGTATCGTTTGTCAGTTCGGCATCCCAGAGTCAATTATTACTGATAAAGGTTCCAATCTCAACAGTGACCCAATGAAAGCAATTTGTGAAACATTCAAAATCAATCACAAGAATTCTATAGCCTACAGGCCTCAGATGAACGGAGCTATAGAAGCGGCCAACAAGAATATCAAGAAGATGCTGAGGAAAATGATAGAAAAACATAAGCAGTGGCACGAGAAGCTATCATTTGCTTTATAGGGCTACGGTACCACAGTTTGCACATCAACCGGGACAACTCCCTATATGTTGGTTTATGGTACCGAGGTAGTCATTCCTGCTGAAGTAGAGATTCCCTCCCAGAGGATTATATAGGAAGCAGAACTTGAAGACGCAGAATGGGTAAAGAGTCGCTACGAGTAGTTAGCTCTCATCGATGGGAAAAAAATGAACGCAGTTTGTCATGGTCAACTTTATCAGAACAGAATGGACAAAGCCTTTAACAAAAGAGTCATGCCAAGACAATTTACACCGGGGCAGCTGGTATTAAAGAAGATTTTCCCAAATCAGGATGAGGCCAAAGGGAAGTTCTCTCCCAACTGGTAGGGTCCATATATGGTTCATCGGGTTCTAATAGGAGGGGCCCTTATAATTGCAGAAATGGATGGAGAAGTTTGGCCGAAGCCGATCAATTCAGATGCAGTGAAACGATACTATGTGTAACCATTTATGATTTCCTTTTTGATGTAATTTGAATTACGTCCGACCTGATTCCCGTTTAAGAGGGGATACGTAGGTAGCCTTATGTGTTCGATCACAATTCAATTAAATTTTCATTTCCCCCGCTATTGGAAATTGGGGCAAAATTTTGAGGAGGACTCTTAAAATTTCGAAGTTGATCTTCAGCCATTCACCAACACGCAGCCATCAGAAGCACCAGCCCAGTAATCTGGGGTAGAATTTTGAGGAGGACCCTCAAAATTCCAGATCGAGAGAGGTTGCAATGTCTTGCACCGCATCGCAGTCGGTTCATCTAAAAGAAAACTATTTTTATGTATTTACTTTACGCTTTTACTAAATCATTCATGGCTACTATCAAAATTTCTTTGTTTAGCGATGCTACCCTAATAAAAACAAGAGCCGAGCAGGACAAACGAGGTCCACGGGAAGACGGACTAACCTTCCCCCTTTTACAAAACTCACAATTTTTTCTTCGGATGTAGGCACCCAAGACATGAAATCATCAGATAGATTACATACTCACACATTTCAGGAATACATCTTTCAGAATCATCGCCTATTTACAACTGCTATCTGTACTAGACACCCCCAGCAACCACAATACAACAATCATCTCTCAGCTATCATCCATCAGCTAAAGGATTTCATCGTTATTCGCCTTTATTTTTCCGCATTGCATAAGGCTACTATTCTGCCTTCCGAGGTTAAGCTCTACCTCTATCCGCATTTCTCGCATTGCATATGACTATTATTCTGCCTTCTGAGACTAAGCTCTGTCTCCATAATTGCATAAGGCTACTCTTATGACTTTCGAGGTTAAGCTCTACCTCCATTTGAATTTCTCGCATTGCATAAGGCTACTATTCTGCCTTCCGAGACTAAGCTCTATTGCATAAGGCTACTATTCTACCTTCCGAGCTTAAGCTCTACCTCCATCTGCATTTCTTGCATTGCATAAGGCTACTGTTCTGCCTTCCGAGACTAAGCTCTATCTCCATAATTGCATAAGGCTACTCTTCTGCCCTCTGAGGTTAAGCTCTACCTCCATAATTACATATGCTGAAATATCGCCACTTCATCTTGCATCGGCTGAAAGATCGCCACTTTATCTAAATCTTTACATCGGCTGAAATATCGCCACTTCACTTCAATCTCGCATCGGCTGAAAGATCTCCATTTATGTGTACACTTTACATCGGCTGAAATATCGCAATTTTATTTAAGTCTTGCATCGGCCGACAGATCACCAAATCCTACATTTCATGGGCTGAAAGATCGCCAAATTATTAAAGGCATCATGGTTCAGAGGCATCATTATCATAGCCTGAGAACATCATTTCATAGCCTGCGAATCCTTTATTATGCGCTTCACGGCCCAGGACGTCATCCTAACCGTCCAAATACAACATTCATTGTCCAATGCGAACTTGCATCACGTTTAAATTTACAATATATGTTGGTATTTCTCACTTGTTGGTACACCACCTAGCAACGACCGTCTCCGCAGGAGCGATACCACTCTGATTTCTGCAGCCCTGTTAACTCATGACAACGCTACCCCAATTCGAATATCTTGTCCGTTCTTGAAAATCTTCGTCTGCATGTTCCACCGACGGACCCTGAACTACATACGGCCTGATTCCTGTAAGACCAAGGATATGTAGGTCGCTCAGGAACAAGAGCTCGGTCAAAATTCTTCAATCGCTTTATTCGGTAAAATATTACCATCACGTCTTTACCCGACAACTCCTTCATCCTTCCTGGGTAAAGAGGGGCATCTGTATACCTATTTTTCTCCTATATAATTTTTATACACAAAATTCTTTCCAATTAATATGTACATGATATATAATAATGTCCAAGTGTTTTGGTATTTTTTCCCAAACTTTTAAAAGATTTCAAAGTCAATTTATTGTCCATTCTAGCAGTACAAAATCAATAATTATTTTCAAAATCATCAATTTTGGTTAATAATTTATTTTATTCCCATATTTCTATCAAAATATAGTTAAGGTAATTTTTATATATTTTTACAAATTTATTTGGTATTTTTAAATCTAAATTACATATAATTGTAATTCTATCCTATTTTAAGATTTAATAGTATTTTATAATTATAAAATTGGCTCCAAAATTTTTAAATTAATGTTTATGCATTATTAATTGACTCAGTACCTTTAATTTATTTTCAGAAATCCTTTACTATTTTTATAAAATAAAAAGGGAAAAACAAGCTATTTAAAAACTGGCCTCATTTCATTTCAATTACAGCCCATTTGATATTACAATTATAGCCTAAATCAACGCCCTAATTGACCCAATATTAAATCCAGTTTTGGACCATCCCAATTCCAAATTACCCAACCCAATTTCGATTTAACCCGACCCCTGACCCACTTATCCAACCCGCCCGATCCCTCATTCAATCTAGGTCGTTGATCTAAATGAGATCAACGACCACATTTTATTCTTATCTTTTTTAATTCCCCAACCCTAACATAATCCCCTCATTTCGACCAGGCAGCCACCTTTGAATAATATCCCTCTCTCAAACTCTCTCGAAGGTTCCTGGAACCCTAGACTCTCTCATCCTCTCCGACCACAACCTCACCGGAATCCATGGCTTCTCAGGCCATGGATGACATATACTCACCTCCTATTCCCCTATGTTCCTGATACTTGAAGATTCGAGGTCAGACCTCGAAGGTCTTCACTCAGACCTTCGCCGACTCGAGGTTTCCGTCCATCTTTGACCTTGTTCCGGCGTATCCTGGCCTCCTGAGTTTGATTTCGACCTTCTTTAACTTCGATCGCTGACTTTTCCAAGCTTTTCTCATCCTAGCATGCCTCTAAAACCCTAACCTTTCGAGGTTTTCTCCGATTCTTTTAGATACGTTGTGTATCTATGCTATACTTCAGTTTTAAATGATTTACCTAATTTTTCTTTTGAATATTACTTTCAAAAACCTTCTTTTCCGATTTAGGGTTTTCTGGAAAGTTTTTAAGTGTTTTATGATTTTTCTTCTTTGTTATTCGTGTGTTTGCCTCTGCTGTGTTCTCGTATCATCTTTTGTATGCTTCTCTTACTGTGTTTTCCTATACTATTATCTTGTATATTTCTCAACTATATTTTTTATCATGTTCTTATGTGTTTATCGTACTGTGTTTTCCTATATGCTTTTCTGCTATACTTTTTCGGTGATTCTTGTGTTCTTCTACTATATTTTCCTTGCTAAGTTCTTATGTTTCTTTGTTTGCCTTCTACTGAGCCTTGTTTAAGGTTCTTCTAAGCATGTTTTTTCTATTGTTCTTATCAGTATTTGCCATTGTTTTCTTTGAATCCTTCTACTGTGATTGCATGTTATTTTTCAATCATATTCTTCATAAGTTCTGTTGTTGAAGAAGCATGTCCTTTTCTGAAACTTCTGAAATTGATTCTGATTTAATTGCCTGCCTTGCTTCATAGTTTGCTTGAATTAGGGTTTCACTTTGAAACCCCTAACTCTTTCAGATTGAACTCGAGTCTTTTAATTGAGTTTGGACTTCTTTGTTCTTATATGACTCTGACCTTTTGCTAAAACTCTTCTAGACTTTCTAACTCACATGGTCTTTATGTATGATGAATTTTTCTCTAATTGGTTTTCAAATTTGTAATTAGCATAAACCTCCTTCTAAATATAGTTTGATTGATTTTCCTTCCATCTTTTACTAATTCCCTAGGTGATTTGGCTTAGCTAAAACCCTTCTTTATTTTTTGTGACTTGGTTCATTCATACAAAATTTCGGACCTTTGAGATTTATTGGCTATCAATTGATTCTCATGCCTTATTTGCATAAACCGTGTACTGTGAAGACCCTGTCCTTAGATAACCTCCATGTACTTGCCTCTAATTTGCTACTTTTCACAAAAGGTTTTTTCATTTTTTTTCCTTAATTGGTTTATATCATTTGAATCTGAATCCCTCAATTAAAGGGAGTATTATGTAATTGATTGACAATCAAGCTAATATTATTTTATTACCTAATTTTCTCATGGCTTTCACACCATAGATACATGACTCTTTAACACAAAACACACGATTTAACAATCCTACGATTGAACATACTTAAAAACTACACAATTTCACAATTCTCTTCCGAACTCTCACTTAAAAGTATTCTTGCTACTTGCTGCACTTTGGCTTTTTACAAGACTACTGCTTCTCTTTATATGTCTCTTTGAAAATTGTATGTCCTAACTTAACTTTCAGCATCACCCCAATGTGTTTATTTACAGTCCTTGTATTCGTGTCTATTTTCTTTTCTCTGTAAAGTTTAGCATCTAATTTAATATGCCTACATGCTACTGCTTTCTTCTCTTTCTTGTGAACACTTGATCCTTATCCCATTACTCCCTATGTGTTTGTGAGTGGGGACTTAGGGCATGGCAACAAGAATTTTTGTCCATGAACTGAGTTTTGCCCACCCCCCAACCTCTAAGTAAGTTGGAGGGTGTGCTAGTATATCTCATTGCTGGGTATGCCCTTTGCTTGCTCTTTCCTTGTATCCTTCTTCTATTATGAATCCCCATACCACATTCTCCTATGTATGCTGAGTTAAAGTTTATGACCTCGCAGCATCTAATTGCTGTCCAGGGCTGAAACTGACCTTCAATATGTCACGACCCATTTTTCCTAACAGGTCATGATGGCGCCCGACACTGTTGTCAGGCCAGCCGACTTCGGAATTTGTGATTTAAGTTCTCATTTTACCTTTGCCAAAAACAATTATACTAGATTTTTCAAATTTAAAGTCAAGAACAATAAAGATCAATAATGTAACAAAAATAGCTATACAACCCCAAAATAAATATCTACTACTGTGTGTGCCAAGACCCGGTGTCACGAGTACGGGCATCTAGTAGAATATACAACAACATCCCTATCCTACTGCCTAAAAAAAGGAAAGACAGAAAAAATACAAAAGAACTGCTGAGCGGCGTAGGAAGAGAAGCAGCTCACCGTAGAAGTCTCTGCCGCAAGTCACTGGCGCGCACCGAACTAATAACCAGATGAATCAGCCTCAGACCCTGTACATTTAAGTACAGAAGCGTAGCATGAGCACATAAATAATATGTACCCAGCAAGTATCCCGTCTAATCTCGAAGAAGTAGAAACGAGGGGTCGACTTGATACCTACTAGGTCAAGATAATATCATAATAATAATGTACAATATAAAGCATGGATAATGCAGCTAAAAACAGTTACAATGGGAGTCAAAAACATGCTTTTAATCATATTTCTTTTATCATTTCCCCTTCTTTCACATTCTACGAAATAAATCATGAAATGTCTAAGCCCAAGTACATATATCATGCGCAATCATGTCGAGGTCGACGGCCCGCTCCAACGAAATATAAATTGTGCACTGCCAAGGGTCGAATAGCCCGAACCATAGATGCATCTATTTTAGCGAGGCGATCGGCCCGATCCATAAATATCAAGGAAACATCAAGAATGCACACAAAGGCTCATTTATACACAAGGGAACCCTTACAAGGTTCAATAATATTCTTATGTTCACTTTTCATTCCTCCCTAGTCTCTAGCATATCATAAAAGATCATATCGATAATTCAAATAGAGGCTATCTCAAATTAGGCATGATGTGGGTCCTTAACTACCCAATCATTTAATATCATAGTAGCTACGCACGGACCCTCGTCACCTAGTGCGTATGTAGGCCCCACATTTAATAGCAAATTATCATTTATTAGTCCTATGTGGACAGTTCCCTCTTACGAGGTTAGAAAGGAGACTCACCTCGCTCTGAAGCACACTGTCAATATCAAGAACAAGCCCAACACCCTCAACACGAAGACGAACGAGCACAAACTTGTTAAACAATGTAAGAACTAGTCAATAAAGACTTACAAGGTTGAATTCCAGCTATTTCAGCATTTTCCTAACCATTAACACCAGTTTCCTAAATTTCGACCCTGGGCACACGTGCCCGGATTCCGAGATTTTTCGAAGGAAGTTGTTCTCTATCACCTAAGGATCACAAACATATGATTTCTAGTTCATTACATGGAAAATTACATGGTTAAATCTTAAATTTCATTAAACCCTAGGTCTAGCTCTAACCCCTTGATTTTTCATAATTTTTAGTGTTAAATCTACCTAATATTTATGTGTTTGAACTAAAAGTGAGTGGGGATTACTTACCTTGCAATGTTATGTTGAAACCCCTCTTTGGAATCACCGAAATCGCCTAAGTGTTGAGAAATATATGAAAGAAATGAGCTTGAGCTCGAAATAAATAAAGCTCCCTGGCAGCCCTTTTCGCTTCTTCGGTCCCGCATCGGCGGAATTCGAGCCACTTCTGCAGATCCGGGCGAAATGGGCTAGACCCTTTCTGTGGTCCATGGGTCGCAAAGGCAGGACCGCTTCTGTGGTCCCAGGGCCGCTTTTGCGGTTTCCCCCATGCCTGAGCCCACTTTGCTTCTGCGATTTGTCGACCGCTCCTACGGTCCAAGAGCTGCAGAAGCGGTTATGACAGAAGCAGGAGCCTTTGGTTCTTTTTCAAGTTCCAATATCACTCGAGCCTCGGCCATTTGACGCTCGGGGCTCCTGAGCCCCGCCTGAACATACCGACAAGTCTAAAATCACGAGGCAAACCTATTCGAACCCTCGAAATGCTTAAAACAACGCCAAATCAAGTAGTCAACCCCAAAACTAAATGAATCAAATCATTGAATCTTCAAGTTCTAAATTTCTTTGTAACGGGTCAAAACGCTCTTAAACTACTCGTATTGACACCAAATTTTACGGGTAAGTCTTAACTGATATTTCGGACCCGTGCCAAGTTTCGGAACTAAAATACGAGCCCGATACCTAGGAAATCAATGATTACTTAGTTTGTTTAATTCCTTAAAACTTCAAATTAACAATTTCACCGAAAAATTCACTACTCGGACTAGGGACCTCGGAATTCGATTTCGGGCATATCCCCAAGTCCCATATTTCTCACGAACCCTGCGGAATCGTCAAATCACGAATCTGGGTCCATTTCCCAAGAAAGTTGACCGACATCAATCTTGGCCTTTTTAGAAAGACTTAAAAAAGCAATTGAACATATTCTTGCTCAAAACTCTTCTAACTTACGAACCACCCGTCCCCGCAGGTCATAAATTAGTTAAAGCAAGTACGGGAAGTTTTATTTAAGGGAACGGGCTTCTAAAACGCAAAACGACCAGTCGGGTTGTCACATTCTCCACCTATTAAACAAATGTTCATCCTCGAACGGACATAGAAAAATACCTGGACTGCCGAATAAGTAGGGATATCGGCTCCGCATTTCTATCTCGGACTCCCAGGTCACCTCCTCAACCGGTTGGCCCCTCCACTGGACCCTTACCGCAGAAATCCTCTTGGACTTCAACTGGTGATCTTATCTATCAACAATGGCAACTGACTGCTCCTCATATCCCAAGCTCTCATCTAACTGAATGGTACTGAAATTTAACACATGTGAATAGTTAGCATGATACTTCCGATGCATTGATACATGTAAAACGGGATGAACTCCTGATAAACTGGGAGGTAAAGCAAGCTCATAGTCAACCTCTCCAACTCGCCTCAACACCTCAAAGGGGCCAATAAACCTTGGTCTTAGCTTTCCATTCTTTCCAAACCTCATAATGCCCTTCATTGGCGAGACTTTCAAGAGAACCTTCTCGCCAACCGTGAAAGATACATCACGTTCCTTCTGATCCGCATAACTCTTCTGCCTGGACTGAGCTGTGCAAAGCCTCTCTTGAATCAACTTTACCTTATCCAAGGCGTCCTGTACCAAATCTGTGCCAAGTAACCTACCCTCACCGGGCTTTAACCACTCAATAGGATAATGACAACGCCAACCATACAATGCCTCATACAGGGCCATCTCGATGCTGGACTAATAGCTATTATTGTATGAAAACTCCGCCAAGGGCAAGAACTGATCCCACTGCCCTCCAAAGTCGATCACCCATGCTCTCAGCATATCCTCTAAAATCTGAATTGTCCGCTCCGACTGCCCGTCGGTCTGAGATGGAATGCCGTGCTAAGCTCTACGTGGGTCCCCAACTCACTCTGAACAGCTCTCCAAAAATGGGAAGTGAACTGAGGTTCTATGTCGGATATGATGGAAACCGGCACACCGTGCAACCTGACTATCTCCCGAATGTAAATTTGAGCATATCTCTCCGCTAAATATGTGGTCACCACTGGAATGAAGTGGGCCGATTGGTCAACCTATCCACAATAAAATCAACCTTCCGCAAAGTCCACGGCAACCCAACCACGAAATCCATGATGATGCGCTCCCATTTCGATTCCGGAATGGGCATTCTCTGAAGTAGGACACCTAGCCTCTGGTGCTCACACTTGACCTGCTGGCAATTCAAACATTTAGCTACATACTCTATAATGTCTTTCTTCATCCTCCGCCAATAGAAATGTTGTCTCAAGTCACGATACATCTTCGCGGCACCTGGATGAATGGAGTACCTCGAACTGTAGGCCTCCTCTAGAATCATCTCTCTCAAGCCATCAACATTAGGAATGCATACACGGACCTGAAGCCGTAACACACCATCCTCGCCGATAGAAATCTCCTTGGCACCTTACTAAAGTACCGTCTCTCTGAGAACCACCAAATGTGGATCATCAAACTATCGGGCCTTAATCTGCCCCAATAACAAAGATTGAGCAACCACACATACTAGAACTCGACTGGGCTCCGAAATGTCCAACCTCATAAGTCTGTTAGCTAAAGATTGGATGTCCAAAGCTAATGGTCTCATCTCACCAGGAATGAATGCCAAGCTGCCCATACTCTCCGCCTTTCTGCTCAAGGCATCTGCGACCACATTCGCCTTGCCTGGATAATAAAGAATTGTAATGTCATAATCCTTTAGTAACTCAAGCCACCTATGCTGCCTCAAATTATGATCCCTCTGCTTGAACAAATGCTGCAAGCTGGGATGGTCTATATAAACCTCACATGAAACTCCATATAAATAATGCCTCCATATCTTAAGAGCATGAACAATTGCCGCCAATTCTAGATTGTGCATAGGGTAATTTTTCTCATGGACCTTCAGTTGACGTGAAGCATATGCAATAACTTGCCCCTCCTACATCAACGCACATCCCAAGCCAATGCGAGAAGCGTCACAATATACAGTATACATCCCTGAACCGGAAGGCAATACAAGTACCAGTGCTGTAGTCAAAGCAGTCTTGAGCTTCTGAAAGCTCTCCTCGCACTCATCAGACCAACGAAATAAGGCACCCTTCTGGGTCAGTCTGGTCAATGGTGATGCAATAGATGAAAAGCCCTGCACGAATCATCGGTAGTAACCTGCTAACCCCAGGAAACTCATGATCTCAGTCACTGAAGTAGGACATGGCTAACTTTCAACTGCCTCAATCTTCTTGGGATTCTCCTGACACTACATGCCCCAAGAATGCCACTGACTCTAGCCAAAACTCACACTTGGAGAACTTAGCATAAATGTGTTGCTCTCGCAAGGTCTGAAGCACTACTCTCAAATGCTGCTCGTGCTCCCCCAGGCTAAGTGAGTATATCAAGATGTCGTCAATGAAGACAATGACAAAAGAATCAATATAAGGCCTGAACACCCTGTTCATCAAGTCCATTAATGCTGCTGGAGCATTAGTCAAACCAAAGGACATCACCAGAAACTCATAGTGGCCATATCTAGTCTTGAATACAGTCTTCGGAACATCTGAATCCTGAATCTATAGCTATTGATACCCTGACCTCAAGTCAATCTTAGAGAACACCCTAGCACCCTGCAGCTGGTCAAACAAATCATCATACGGGGCAATAGATACTTGTTCTTGATGGTGACTTTGTTCAACTGGCGGTAATCAATGCACATCCGCATAGTCCCATCCTTCTTCTTCACGAATAGCACTGGTGCACCCCAAGGCAACACACAGGGCCTAACAAACCCTTTTGCCAAAAACTCCTCCAACTGCTCCTTCATCTTCTTAAGCTCCTTAGGAGCCATACGGAACGAGGGAATAGATATATGTTGAGTGCCTGGAGCCAAGTCAATAAAGAAATCAATATCGCGATCCGAAGGCATGCCAGGAAGATCAAAAGTAAAAACATCGGCGAATTCTCGGACCACTGGCAATGAATCAATCATCAGAGTCTCTGTGGTGGTGTCTCGAACATAAAATAGATAATCCAAACACCCTTTCTCAACCATGCGCTGAGCCTTCAGGCAAGAAATAACCATGCTAGGCGTATCAACTGTGGAACCCTTCCACTCTAATCTCTGCAATCTTGGCATCGCTAGCAAAATAGTCTTGGCATGACAATCAATGATAGAGTGATATGGGGATAACCAATCCATGCCTAGAATGACCTCAAAATCAAGCATATCAAGCAACAGAAGGTCTACTCTAGTCTCATAACCACAGAAAGTAACCACACAAGACCGGTAGACCTGATACACAACCACACAATCACCCACATGAGTGGACACATGAACAAGATCACCCAAAAGCTCGGGAGAAGTAACCAGGAAACGAGCAAACAGAGAGGAAACATATGAATAAGTGGACCCTGGATCAAATAATACTGAAGTGCCTCTATCGCTGACTGAAATAATATATGTGATAACGGCATCTAAGGACAATGCATCTGGCCTGGCTGGGAGGGCATAGAATCTGGCTGGAGCGCCGGCTGTCTGGCCTGCGTCCAACTAAGTAGCAGCTGGCTGACCTCTCCCTGTCTGGACTCCACCTCTGGGACCACCTATCTGTCCTCCACCTCTAGGTGTCTGGGCTGCCGGTGCTGGAGCCATGGGTTGCTGCCCTTATTGTACTGCCTTGCCCCTAAGCCTGGGGCAACATCTCCTTATGTGGCCCGTGTCTCCGCACTCAAAACAATGGGGTGTGGAAACCTGCTATCTAGATGGCTGACTCTGAAACCCAGAAGATCTACTAGAAGAAGCCTGAATAGCCGGTGGACTGTATGAACTCTCCGGCATAGCACTGAAATAAGAAATGGAAGAATTCGGAGGACCCAAATACCCACTGGAGGAACCCTGAACGGCTGGCGGGCAGTAATAACTCTCTGGCATGGCACTAAAATAGGAGCACGCTGGAGCACCCCGAGTAGGTGGTGGTGCTGCAACTGGGGGCCTACTGGGTTGACCCCTCCCAAAGTGACCTCTGCCCCTAGCTGGGGCGCCTCTGAACTCTCCGGAGAATCTGGCCCTCTTATCCTACTACATCTGCTCTCCACCCCTCAGACGGTAACCCTCGATCTTGCAAGCAATCTTAAGTACTAGCTGATACCCAGTGACCATCTCTACCTCTTGGGCTATACACGATCGGATAGTGGGGTGTAACCCCGCAACAAATCTCCGTACTCTCTCTGCTTATGTGGGAAGTATCATAAGTGCATGGCGAGACAACTCAGAGAACCTTGCCTCATAATCGATCATTAACATCTGACCCTTCTCTAGATGCTCAAACTGATGACGCAGCTCCTCCCTCTCAGAGGGTGGAATATACCGATCAAGGAATAACAGAGTGAACTGACCCCAAGTGAGGGGAGGAGAACCTGCTGGTCTGCTAAGGGCATAAGACTGCCACCATTTGCGGGCCCTGCCCTCCAACTAAAAAGTGGTGAAGTCAACTCCATGTGACTCCAGTATCCTCATATTGTGCAGTCTATCCCTACACCTGTCAATGAAATCCTGGACATCCTCATAACGCTCACCCCAGAAGACTGGAGGGTGTAACATGGTCCATCCGTCCAATAGCTTCTGCGTATCACTGTCCACAGCAACCCTGGGCTGGGGTGCCACTGTAGTAACTGGCTGAACCCCATCTGTGGGTAGTGCACTCAGAGTCTGATAAATTACGACTGTATGACCTGGGACCTGAGCAGTAGGGGTCTGCGCTCTCCCTCCTACCTATGAAGTAGCTGGATCTGCTGGAAATAAACCAGCCTGAGTCATAGTATCCATGAACCGAAGCATACGGCCCATAACCTCCTAAAATCCCGTTGCTATCATAAAGTTTGTCGGGGTAGGCTCAGCTGTAGGTACCTCACCCTGCTCCTCAATGATGGGATGCCTCACAGGGTCTACTGATGGTATGACCAAAATGGCTCTGGGGTGCCATCGTCCCCTACCACGGGTCGGTGCCCTCCCCCAGCCTCTACCTCGGCCTCTAGAAATAGGGGGAGCAGCTCCTCTCAGGTCCGAAACATTAGCGGTACGAGTTCTCAACATCTGTGAGAGAATAGAAATGGAAATTTAGTACATCAACCACTGCACGATAGGAAGTGAATAAAGAGTAGTCTTTCCTAATTCCCCTATAGCCTCTCGAAGTTAAATACAGACGTCTCCGTACCGATTTAAAAGACTCTATTAGGTTTTGCCCGTAACTTGTGAGACTTACGTGAACTTAGTGCTATGATATCATGTTGTCACGACACATTTTTCCTAACAGGTCATGATGGCGCCCGACACTATTGTCCGGCCAACCGACTGCGGAATTTGTGATTTAAGTTCTCATTTTACCTTTGCTAAAAACAATTATACTAGATTTTTCAAATTTAAAGTCAAGACCAATAAAGATCAGTAATGTAACAAAAATAGTTATACAACCCCAAAATAAATATCTACTACTGTGTGTAACAAGACCCGGTGTCACGAGTACGGACATCTAGTAGAATATACAACAACATCCCTATCCTATTGTCTGAAATAAGGAAAGACAGCAAAAATACAAAAGAAGACTCCATTTGGTTGCTGAGCGGCGTAGGAAGGGAAGCATCTCACTGTAAAAGTCTCTGCCGCAACTCACTGGTGCGCACCGGACCGATAACCAGATGAATCAGCCTTAGACCCTGTACATTTAAGTACAGAAGCGTAGCATGAGTACATAAACAATATGTACCCAATAGGTATCCTGTCTAATCTCGAAGAAGTAGAGACGAGGGGTCGACTTGATACCTACTAGGTCAAGATAATATCATAATAATAATGTACAATATAAAGCATGGATAATGTAGCTAAAAAACAGTTACAATGGCAGTCAAAATCATGCTTTTAATCATATTTCATTTATCATTTCCCCTTCTTTCACATTCTCAGAAATAAATCATGAAATGTTTAAGATCAAGTACATATATCATGCGCAATCATGTCGAGGTCGGCGGCCCGCTCCAACGGAATATAAATTGTGCACTGCCAAGGGTCGAATAGCCCGAACCATAGATGCATCTATTTCAGCGAGGCGATTGGCCCGATCCACAAATATCAAGAAAACATCAATAATGCACACAAAGGATCATTTATACACAAGGGAACCCTTACAAGGTTCAACAATATTCATATGTTCACTTTTCATTCCCCCCTAGGCTCTAGCATATCATAAAAGATCATATCGATAATTCAAAAGGAGGCTATCTTAAATTAGGCATGATGTGGGTCCTAAACTACCCAATCAATTAATATCATAGTAGCTACGCACGGACCCTCGTCACCTAGTGCGTACGTAGCCCCAGCATTTAATAGCAAATTATCATTTATTAGTACTATAGGGACAGTTCCCTCTTACGAGGTTAGAAATGAGACTCACCTCGCTCCGAAGCACACTGCCAATATCAAGAACAAGCCCAACACCCTCAACGCGAAGCCGTACAAGCACAAACTTGTTAAACAATGTAAGAACTAGTCAATAAAGACTTACAAGGTTAAATTCCAGCTATTTAAGCATTTTCCTAACCATTAACACCAGTTTCCTAAATTTCGACCCCAGGCCCACATGCCCGGATTCCGAGATTTTCCAAAGGAAGTTGTTCTCTATCACCTAAGGATCACAACTATATTATTTCTAGTTCATTACATGGCAAATTACATGGTTAAATATTAATTTTCATTAAACCCTAGGTCTAGCTCTAACCCCTTGATTTTTTCTAATTTTTAGTGTTAAATGTACCTAATGTTTATGTGTTTGAGCTAAAAGTGAGTGGGGATTACTTACCTTGCAATTTTATGTTGAAACACCCTCTTTGGAATCACCAAAATCGCCTAAGTGTTGAGGAATATGTGAAAGAAATGAACTTGAGCTCGAAATAAATAAAGCTCACTGCCAGCGCTTTTCGCTTCTGCGGTCCCGCATCGGCAAAATTCGAGCCGCTTCTACGGATCCGGGCGAAATGGGCTAGACCGCTTCTGCGGTCCATGGGTCGCAAAGGCGGGACCGCTTTTGCGGTCCCAAGGCCGCTTCTGTGGTTTCCCCCTCGCCTGAGCCCACTTTGCTTCTGTGATTTGTCGACCGCTCCTGCGGTCCCACTTCTGCGGTCCAAGAGTCATAGAAGCGGTAATGACAGAAGCAACGACCTTTGGTTTCTTTTCAAGTTCTAACATCACTCGAAACTTGACCATTTGACGCTCGGGGCTCCCGAGCCCCACTCGAACATACCGACAAGTCTGAAATTACGAAGCGGACCTACTCGAACCCTCGAAATGCTTAAAACAACGCTAAATAAAGGAATCAACCCCAAAACCAAATGAATCAAATCATTGAATCTTCAAGTACTAAATTTCCTTCTAACAGGTCAAAACGCCCTTAAACTACTCGGATTGATACCAAATTTTATGTGTAAGTCTTACCTGATATTTCAAACTTATACCAAGTTTCGGAACAAAAATTGGAGACCGATACCTAGGAAATCAATGATTACTTAGTTTATTTAATTCCTTAAAACTTCAAATTAACAATTTCACCAAAAAATTCACTACTCGGGCTAGGGACCTCGAAATTCGATTCCGGGCATACACCCAAGTCCCATATTTTCCCACGGATCCCCTGGGATCGTCAAATCACGAATTCGGGTCCGTTTCCCATGAAAGTTGACCGAAGTCGAACTTGGACTTTTTAGAAAGACTTAAAGAAGCAATTGAATATATTCTTGCTCGAAACTCTTCTAACTTCCAAACCACCCGTACTCGAAAGTCATAAATTAGTTAAAGCAAGTGCGGGAAGCTTTATTTAAGGGAATGGGGTTCTAAAATGCAAAACAACTAGTCAGGTCATCACACAATAGGTCTAACTCCCCAATTGATGGGCATGACCACCAGCCTGCCATGGACCTCCCTAATCCCTCCTCTATTGCACTTACACTTATTCGTAGACTCTAAGTTCTGTCCCCCTCTTATGAGCCTTTCCTTGGTACCTTGAGTTCCCTCTAAACTTGGACATTTGAGGGATGACCCTTCCATACTGCACTATAATTCTGTAAATGATATTTGGGGTGTAACCTGGAGTTCATGAAACTCTTTGGAACTTTGACACATCCCAAATAAGAGAAAGGCTTTGGAATGGAAGTTGGTTTATTTCATGTATCATACTAGGAATCTGAATTAGGCTCTCCTTGGTTGGAATTTAATTTCTGTTGTAATTTACTTTTTTGGATTCATTCAAGTTGTAATAATTTGTGATAACTCTAGGGTGTATAATAAAAATGGGGAAGGTCTCTCATGTTATGCATGAGGGGTAGATATCATGCTTTAGGTTTTATTTTCTGCAATCAAATCATCTTCCTTTATGTATTTACATATAGATATCCTGCCTATATGTCATTTCATTATATATTTAGAAATCATGCTTATAAGGTCATTTACATTTGCATCTAGAAATCATGTCTATAATTTCATTCACATCTGCATATAAAAATCATGTCTATAAGTTTATTTATATCTGCATATAGAAATCATGTCTATAGGACTCCTACACTTTCTCCTGCACTTTTTTATAAACGTTTTAAAATCAATCATGCTTAAAAAGTATGCCTATAGGAATAAGTAACTGAAATCTGAATCGTCTATCTCGCTTGCAAGTCTAAAATCAGTGGTAAAGTTGTTTTAAATCTGAAGAACTTTTATGTGTATTTCTAAAATCAGTGATCCCTCTTTAAAATCTGTATGCCTTCTGCATCTGTAACGACCCGACCGGACGTTTTGAGCACTAGCGCTTTGTTCAGCAGTCGGAGGCCATGAACAGCTTCATTTCAGGTATTATGACATGTACGCATCGTCGGAATTAACTTTTAAGAAGTCCAGAGTTGATTTGGGAAGAGAATTCTCATTTCAAAAGCTTAAAGTTGAAAGAATGAGCTAGGATTTGAATTTCAAGTGAACGACCTCAGAATCGAGATCTGAAGGTTCCAACAGGTTCGTATAATGATTTGAGACTTGGGCGTGCGCCCGGATTGGGTTTTTGAATGACCCGGGAGCGTTTTGGCGCCTATTGTGGAAGTTGGCATTTTAGGAGAAATTTCATAAGTTTGGCTTGAAGAGCATTTCGGTGTTATCAAAGTCCAATTGGAATTCCGAGATAGCGAATAGCTCCGTATAATGATTCTGGAGTTGGGGGCACGATCGGAAGTGAATTCGGAGGTCCGTAGACCATTTTTGAAGCCATTTGGCTAAATATAGAAAGTTGAAGGTTTTTGGAAAGTTAAACATTTGGAATAGAAGTTTGAAATTTTAAAGTTCATAAACTTGAATTTGGGGTGTAATTCATGATTTTAGCGTTGTTTGATGTGATTTGAAGCCTCGAGCAAGTCCGGAATATGTTTTGGGATTAGTTGATATGTTGGGTTGGGGTCCCGGGGGCCTCGGGTGGATTCCGGGTGGTTAGTGGATCAAATATGGAATTTTTGTAGAGGGTTGAAGGACCTGGTTGCTGGTATTTTCACTTCTGCGGTTGGTTGACCGCAGAAGCGGCATCGCTGAAGCGAGTGGGGAGCCGTAGATATGGATTTTGGTCCAAAGCTTGAGGACCGCAAATGCGGTCTAATTTCCGCAGAAGCAAAACTGCATCTGCGGAAGGGGCATCGCAGAAGCGGATTTGAGGGCCCTGGGGAAGGACCGCAGATGCGGACAAGGCTCCGCAAAAGTGGAACCGCATCTGCGGTGATGCGGTCGCAGGAGCGGAATGGAGGCATAGCCAGGGAAGCCTCAGAAGCGGCCTTATGACCGCAAAAGCGAAACCGCATAGGCGGTCAAAATTTTGCAGAAGCGAAAATGACTGAAGGCAGTGGGTTATTTTAAAGCGTGGGTTGAGTTCATTTCATTCCATTTTTCTTCCATGGAAGCGATTTTTGGAGCAACTTAGGAGCGTCCTTTTTCATCATCAAGCGTGGGGTAAGTAATTTCTACTGGTTTTATGTTAAATACAAGTTTATGCATGGGATTAATCATGGAAATTAGAGTAAATATTAAGGTTTGGTTGGAAACCTAGAGAATTGTAATCTTGGATTTTTTGCCACGATTTTTGAGTATGGAATTAGGATAAAATCATATATTTGAGTTCCTAAGGTCATGGGTAACCTTTGTCTTCGAGAAATTTTGGATTTTCGGGCACGTAGGCCCGAGGGCATTTTGGTCATTCACTAAACGGAGTTGGGAACTTGTATTATCTGAATAGTTAATAAGTATTTGAGTATATTCTCATTAGTTTATCATTAATTGGCTAGTTTGGGCGCATTGTGCGTTGGTTCAAGCTTTTGGAAGGATGTAGAATGCCGATTGCGAGTCTTCGAAGCGAGGTGAGTCTCCTTTCTAATTCTGTGAGGGGGAA
>MU699072.1:10053-24792 GCA_026770625.1 Nicotiana glauca | reverse complement strand
CGGTACATCTCGTCCGCCGTGGCGGTATGGTAAAGGTTAGGGTAAGACCTGTACATGTCATGGGGTGCAATGGGAGCATCGGATCAGTAGGATTTTGGCTAAGATGATCAGAGAATATTATTGTGGTCCTGTGGATTTAGTGTTGCAAAGTGATAATTCAGCAAAGTTATGCTGTTATGTTTGAGTACATCATGTAGTGATTGATATGTTGATTGTATGTTGGAAACAGGCATGGCATAGGATTCCGGATGTTGGAATCGGGCTCTAAGTCTTATTTTCTTGAATAAAGGGAACAAATTCAAAATTTATCGGGCTTACGTGCTCAGCTAAGTTTTGGTAGCACGGGAAGGTACGTGAGGTGCTAAGCAGTGATTTCAGACTACTCTAGTACAGTTCTCAGCACGTTCGAGGACGAACGTATGTTTAAGTGGGAGCGAATGTAACGACCCGACTGGTCATTTTGAGCACAAGCGCTCCGTTCAGCAGTCGGAGGCTATGAACAACTTCATTTCAGGTATTATGACTTGTACGCGTGGTCGGAATTAACTTTCAAGAAGTCCAGAGTTGCTTTGGGAAGAGAATTCTCATTTCGAAAGCTTAAAGTTAAAAGAATAAGCTAGGATTTGAATTTCAAGTGAACGACCTCGGAATCGGGATTTGAAGGTTCCAGCAGGTTCGTATGATGATTTCGGACTTGGGCGTATGCCTAGATTGGGTTTTGAATAACCCGGGAGCATTTTGGCACATATTGTGGAAGTTGGCATTTTAGAAGAAATTTCATAAGTTTGGCTTGAAGAGAATTTTAGTGTTATCAAAGTCCTTTTGGAATTTCGAGACTGCGAATAGCTCCGTATAATGATTCTGGAGTTGGGGGCACGATCGGAAGTGAATTCGGAGGTCCGTAGACCATTTTTGAAGACATTTGGCTAAATATAGAAAGTTGAAGGTTTTTGGAAAGTTTGACCGGGGGTTGACATTTTGATATCGTGGTCGTAATCAAATTCCCGAAGTTGGAGTAGGTCCGTAATGTCAAATATGACATGTGTGCAAAATTTGAGGTTAATCGGACGTGTTTTGATAGGTTTAAACATCGGGAATAGAAGTTTGAAATTTTAAAGTTCATAAACTTGAATTTGGGGTGTAATTCGTGATTTTAGCATTGTTTGATGTGATTTGAAGCCTCGAGGAAGTCTGGAATGTGTTTTGGGATTGGTTGGTATGTTTGGTTAGGGTCCCGGGGGCCTCGGGTGGATTCCGGGTGGTTAGCGGATCAAAAATGGAATTTAGAAGAGGGCTGAAGAACCTGGTTGCTGGTATTTTCGCTTCTGCGGTTGGTTGACCGCAGAAGCGGCACCGTTGAAGCGAGTGGGGAGCCGCAGATGCGGATTTTGGTCTAAAGCTTGAGGACCGCAGATGCGGTCTAATTTCCGCAGAAGCGGAAACGCATCTACGGAAGGGGCATCGCAAAAGCGGATTTGAGGGCCCTGGGGAAGGACCGCAGATGCGGACAAGGCTCCGCAAAAGCGGAACCGCATCTGCGGTGATGCGGACGTAGGAGCGGAATGGAGGCTTAGCCAGGGAAGCCGCAGAAGCGGCCTTATGACCGCAAAAGCGGAACCGCATAGGCGGTCAAAATTTCGCAGAAGTGAAAATGACTAAAGGCAGGGGGTTATTTTAAAGCGTGGGTTGAGTTCATTTCATTCCATTTTTCTTCCATGGGAGCGATTTTTGGAGCAACTTTGGAGCGTCCTTTTCATCATCAAGCGTGGGGTAAGTAATTTCTACTGGTTTTATGTTAAATACAAGTTTATACATGGGATTAATCATGGAAATTAGAGTAAATATTGAGGTTTCGTTGGAAACCTAGAGAATTGTAATCTTGGATTTTTTGCCACGATTTTTGAGTATGGAATTAGGAGAAAATCATATATTTGAGTTCCTAAGGTCATGGGTAACCTATGTCTTCGAGAAATTTTGGATTTCCGGGCACGTGGGCCCGAGGGCATTTTGGTCATTTCACAAAACGGAGTTGGGAACTTGTATAATCTGAATAGTTAACAAGTATTTGAGTATATTCTCATTAGTTTATCATTAATTGGCTAGTTTGGGTGCATTGTGCGTTGGTTCAAGCTTTCGGAAGGATGTAGAATGCCGATTGCGAGTCTTCGGAGCGAGGTGAGTCTCCTTTCTAATTCTATGAGGGGGAAATTACCCCATAGGTGAGTTAAATTGATTATGTGCTCCTAGTTGTTGGGGCTACATGCATATGAGGTGATGAGAGTCCGTACGTGGCTACTATTATGCTATTGTCCAGGTTGTTTAGGACCCAAAAAGCATGCTTTATGTGGAATAAATGTGAAATCATTGAGAGCTCAGATTGCTCAAATCACATTAAATTAGTAATTGGATTTTCTAAAAGACTTAAGCTTCGTTTTCTCAAATTAATAAAGAGAATTGACCTTTCCTGGATATTTGCTCCACGTTGACTTCCTGGCTGTTTATCTGTCTGTGTGTTTATTTTTGAACGGGCCGAACGCCTCGGCAGATTAATATATGCATCTATAGGCGCGTCGTCGACCCTCGGCAAGTGCACATTTATTTTTGTTGGATCGGGCCGTCGCCTCGGTATGATTTACACATTCCTGTGTTGCTGCCTTAACTTAATTAAGTTATTATTGCCCTTTTGTGGATTAAACATATTTGGATTATGTTTTAAAGAGAAATTCGGGAAATTTTCGTATGAAAGAACTACATGTTTATTTGTTTCCTCTATTTGATTAGAATCATGTCTATAAAGAATAAATCCACGGATTAATATGTGAAATGAGGATAAATGATCATTGGACCATTAGAGTGAGTCAAAATTGACCATCTCGTCTCTACCCCTTCGGAATAAGGCGGGACNGATTCGGGGACTAGGTGAGTTGCAGTATTCAAGGCGGCCCGCAGCTTTTAAAGTCCTTTCTAGTAACTGTATTTCTTTCCTGTCCATTGTATTTCGGACAGATGTTGTGCTGTATTATATGTCTTTATCAGTAGTTGCTCATGAACTTGTGACACCGGGTTTCTGGGATGGTTTCAGTGAATCTTTGTACTAATTGATATTATTTAAGTTTGAATTCAAGAAATGATCTTATTTTTATGTGAAACAGAAGGAAAATCCTTAGATTTTTAAAAGCATTAAAAGAGAAAATTAATTGGTAATCTAATTGGCTGGCCGACAGCGGTGTCCGGTGCCACCACGACCCTTAGTGAATTTTAGGTCGTGACAGCATTGTTAGATATTACAACTGCAGGCCTCATCTAGGTAAACCTATAGGCGATTAATCAACTATACCAGTCATAATAATTATAACTCGCAGACAGGCCAAATTCAGACTTCTTATATTAAAATATGTGGTATATTAGCCGCCCTTGCTACGTTAAGTTTAATTAAAGATCTAACCAATATTTGAAGTCATGCTATGTATTTGCCATTAAGTAAGGAGGCATGTTTGAGCCATAACTGTTGTTTGCTTCTCCCCTTATTCGATTATATGTTTTGTTTGTCGCTTAGGCTTTTATCCTTTCTTAAAATTCTTAAAAGCCCCAACTCCCTTCCCTTTAGGACTAGTAGTTCCAAATGCCTCCCGGACTGATAGGATCGGGGCAGGTATTAGCATGCAATAAGTAACAAAATCATTCCGCGTTTAATACCTTAACGGGGTGGGAAATGGTAGATATGGATATGATGACCGGTGCGCTAATACCATGTGTAGCCCCTCTTTGAGGAGTGATTATCAGGTATTGCATTGATGTGATCCATATTTTAAATAAACCTAGGACCCCCTTCCCCTTTACTTGTTTATATTTGTTCAAATGATCTTCCTTAAATTTCTGCTTTCTTTATTCACTTGCAATATTATCTGAAAACTCCCTTCTATTTGAGACCTTTATTTGCTTACTTGTTGTTTAAAGTCACAATTATAACATGGCTGGGAACCATACTAGCGGATCTTGAGAGGTGTCTAACACCTTCCCCTCGAGATAATTTCTAGCCCTTACCCAAACTTTCGTTCTTCAAACTCAAACCCTCCTTAGTGTCCTAATACACTTAATCATTAGGTGGCGACTCTTCAAACTCCAAAAACCCAATTCCCAAAAGGGAAAAGAGTTGTCCTCCCAAATATCGTAAATCTGATTTCGCCTTTAAAGAAAAAGGGGGCATTAACAACTGCTAGTTCATTCTTCTACAACTTCTTCTAATCAAAATGGGAAATGAAATGCTCGTGACTTCAGTCACGTCTTGAGCAGTCCACATCCTTTCATTCGCTTGTGCATTTTGGATTTACTTCTTTTTTTTCTTTACTTTTATTTTTTTTCTTCTTTTTCTTTCCTTTATTCTGGATTGGGACTTGTTTTTTGGGTCATCTCGAACCTTGTGCCTTGAGGTAAAACCTGCTCAGACATCAAAACAAACAAGCAAACGAAATTTTTCTGTCCCAATTTTCATTAGGAAAATGTTATGAGTTATTTGTAATAAAACTCTATATTATTTCATTATTAAAAACAATAAAATGTCGAAATTGGTATCCTAGGAAAATATGACTCTTTGCAAATGGTGTACCCTGATTGTCTAAATGGTATAACAACTAAGGATTGATATACCTTATGTTGGAAGAATGTGGCTAGGGAATGGTGTACCCCGTATTAACAAAGATAACATGGAATGGTGTACCCTGCATCTAAGACCAGATCAACTAGGTGTTGACATTCAATTTTGTCCCTCCTTTATTCCGATTCATTTCCTAGGGCTTCTAAGTTATTAATATATCAAATAGTTTATTTTCAATATTATTTTTCATTTATTATTATTATTATCATTAGATTTAGCACTAGTATTACTATGTATTATCATGACTACTAGCTACTATTATTATTATTATTATTATTATTATTATTGTTATTTTATAATAATAATTATTATTATTATTATTATTATTATTGTTATTCTTATTGTTATTATTATCATTATTGTTAATATTATTATTAATATTATTGTTGTTATTATTGTTATTATTGTTATTGTTATTATTATTATTATTATTATTATTATTATTATTATTATTATTGTTATTATTATTATTGTTGTTATTATTATTGTTATTATTATTGTTATTATTGTTATTATTGTTGTTATTATTATTATTATTATTATTATTATTATTATTAATTTTTATTATTATTATTATTGTTGTTATTATTGTTATTGTTATTATTATTGTTATTATTATTATTGTTATTATTATTGTTATTATTATTGTTATTATTGTTATTATTATTATTATTATTATTATTGTTATTATTATTATTATTATTATTGTTATTATTTTTATTATGGTTATTATTATTGTTATTATTATTATTATTATTATTATTATTGTTATTATTATTATTGTTGTTACTATTATTCTTATTAGTGTCATTATTATTGTTATTATTATTATTGTTATTATTGTTATTATTATTATTATTATTATTGTTTTTATTATTATTGTTATTATTGTTATTATTGTTATTATTATTATTATTATTATTGTTATTATTATTATTATTATTGTTATTGTTATTATTATTATTATTATTATTATTATTATTATTATTATTGTTGTTGTTGTTGTTGTTGTTGTTGTTGTTATTATTATTACTGCCAGAACTGGAGCCTGAGCAGTAGGGGTCTGTGCTCCCCCTCCTGCCTGCGAAGCTGCTGGATCTGCTGGAAATAAACCAGCCTGAGTCATGGTGTCAATGAACCGAAGTATACGGCCCATGACCTCTTGGAATCCCGGCGCAGTCATGAAATCCGCCGGAGTAGGCACAGCTGCGGGCGCCTCGCCCTGCTCCTCAGTAGTGGGATCCCCTACAGGGTCTGCTGGTGGTGCATCAGGAATAGCTATGGGACGCCCTCGTCCCCTACCACGGGCCGCTGCCCTCCCCCGGCCTCTACCTCGACCTCTAGCTGCTCCCCCCGGTTCTGGAACGTCGGCGGTACGGGTCCTCACCATCTGTGAGAGAATAAAAGAGGAAACTTTGTACACTGACACTTGCACGATGAAGAATGAATAAATAGTAGTCTTTCCTAACACCCTATAGCCTCTCGAAAATAAATACAGACGTCTCCGTACCGATCTACAAGACTCTATTAGGTTTGCCCGTTACTTGTGAGACCTACGTGAATCTTGTGCTCTGATACCATGTTATCACGACCCATTTTGCCTAACTAGGTCATGATGGCACCTAACACCACAGTTAGGCTAGCCAACCGTAGAAGTTTTGATTTAAGTCTAGATTATTAATTAGCAAACCAAATATACTAGTGTTTTCAAGTAAATAAAAGAAACTAGCAAGATCATACAGTGCTGATATAGTCATACAACCCCAAAATAATTGTTCTCTACAGTGTGTGCCAGAACCCGGTGTCACTAGCTACGGGCGACCAGTAGAGTATAAACAAAAAAAATATACAAAACACTTTCCTACTGTCTGAATCAAAATAGACAGAAAATCATAAATACAGGAAAAGGACTCCTTCGGCTGCGAATCGGCATGAGGGAGAAGGCAGCTCACCGTAGAAGTCCCAGAAAAAGGGCTCACTGATATGCGCCCGAGCGATGTCCGAATCCACCTGCCTCAAACCCTGTACATTTAAGAACAAAAGCGTAACATGAGTACGTAAACAATGTGTACTCAGTAAGTATCTCGTCTAATCTCGAAGAAGTAGAGACGAGAGTTCGACTCGATACTTACTAAGGTCAACTAGTATATATATAAATACATAAGTGTGAATATAGCAAGATTAAACAAAGAATTTACAAGTAATGGCAGGTTGTAGCATGTAGTGTAAGTCCAGAATACTTCAACATCAAATTTATCATTTATCAAGTGAAACAGTGGCAAAATGAAGCATATATATAAGCTCTTCCACAATTAACATGCGCACATAATACCGAGGCGACGACCCGAACCAACATAAATAAATGTGCACTTGCCGAGGGTCGACGGCGCGCCTATAGATGCATCTATTCATACCGAGGCGATCGGCCCGATCCACAATTAAGGATAATATATATATATCAAGTTCACATGAAATGACACGTAAGTAGGCAAGATATCAAATCAACACAATTCAATTTGTAGAAATAAACTCATATTTTCCTTTTTGAGTCTCTAATAAATGCTAGGTGTTCAAGTCAACAATGTACCACAAGAACATATTTAATAGGTATGATATAGGTCCTAAGCTACCCGGACATCTAATATAGTAGTTGCTACGCACGGGCTCTCATCACATAACGCGTGCGTAGTCCCCGCATTTAGCAACAAATACTCAACACGAAACATAGGGGGACAATTCCCTCTTACAAGGTTAGAAAGGAGGCTCACCTCGCTCCGAAGCGCGCCTTCAACCACAAGACTAGGCTTCAAGCTCAATTCGAAGTCGAACAATCACCAACTAGTTTAAATAAGGCAAGAGTTAATCAATAATTGCTCACAAGGTTGAATTCTAGCTAATTAAATGATTTCCCAACCTTTCCCGCAAGTTTACTAAATTTCGACCCCGCGCCCACGTGCCCAAATTCCGATATTTTTCGAGGAAATTATTCTCTATAACCTAAGTATTACTAATAAGTAATTTTNTGTTAAATCTACCCTATGTTTATTTATTTGAACTAAAAATAAGTGGGGATTACTTACCTCAAAATGTTATGCTGAAACTCCCCTTTTTGAATCACCAAAATCGCTCTAGAGTTGAGAGAGATATGGGGGAAATGGGCTTAAGATCGAATTAGATGATACACTGACCCTCTGTGATTTCCGCTTCTGCGGAAGAAATCCTGCTTCTGCGGGTTCCGCTTCAGCAGACATAGGACCGCTTTTGCGGAAAATGGGCAAAGAGACTGGGCCGCTTCTGCGGTCCAGAACTCGCTTCTGCGAGTCCGTATAGGCGGAAATAGAACCGCTTCTCCGGTTTGGGCCTACCGCTTCTGCGGTCTTGGGGTCCGCTTCTGCGGTTTCCCCTGGGCCTGGCCCCTTCCGCTTCCGCGATCATAGGACCGCTTCTGCGGTCTCGCTTTTGCGGCCCAAGAGCCGCAGAAGCGGTTATGACAGAAGCAGCAGATGTTGCCCCTTTTCAATTTCTAGCTTCGCTCGAACCTCGACCATTTGACGCTCGGGGCTCCCGAGCCCCACCCGAACATACCGACAAGTCTGAAATCACGAGGCGGACCTAGTCAAACCTTTGGAACACCCAAAACATTATTAAATCATGGAATGGGACCCCAAAACCAATAAATCAATTCTAATGAACTTCAAGTTCTAAATTTCCTACCAACGGGTCAAAACGCTCTTAAACTACTCGGATTGACGTCAAATTTTACGGGTAAGTCTTATATGATATTTCGGACTCGTACCAAGTGTCAGAATCGAAATTCGACCCGTATACCTATAAAAACAATTTTCTTAGTTTATTTAATTCTTTGAAACTTAACTTAACAATTTTTACGAAAAATTCCATTACTCGGGCTAGGGACCTCAGAATTCGATTCTGGGCACACGCCCAGGTCCCATATTTTTCCACGGACCCTTAAAAATTGCCGGATTGTGATTTTGGGTCCGTTTTCCCAAAATGTTGACCGAAGTCAAACTTGGCCTTTTTGAAGATATGAAATAAAGCGAATGAGCTTATTCTTGCCCAAAATTCTTCTAACTTCTGAACCACCCACCCCCGCAAGTGGTAATTCAGCTAAAGCAAATGCGGGAAGGATTATTTAAGGGAACGGGGTTCGAGAATGCAAAACGACCAGTCAGGTCGTTACACCCTCCTCCTCTTAAACAAATGTTCATCCGCGAACGGATATAGAAAGGTACCTGGACTGCTGAATAAGTGAGGATAACGGCTCCGCATGTCCTCCTCGGACTCCCAAGTCGCCTCCTCGACCGGTTGGCCCCTCCACTGGACTCACTGCAGATACCCTCTTGGACCTCAGCTGGCGGTCCTGCCTATCAACAATGGCAACTGGCTCCTCTTCGTAACCCAAGCTCTCATCTAACTGAATGGTACTGAAGTCCAACACATGTGAATAGTCGGCATGGTACTTCCGGAGCATCGATACATGGAAGACTGGATGGACTACTGATAAATTGGGAGGTAATGCAAGCTCATAGGAAATCTCTCCAACTCGTCTCAACACCTCAAAGGGGCCAATAAACCTTGGGCTTAACTTGCCCTTCTTCCCGAATCTCATAATGCCCTTCATGGGCGAAACCTTCAAGAGGACCTTCTCACCAACTGCAAATGATACATCACGTGCCTTCTGATCCGCGTAGCTCTTCTGTCTGGACTGAGCGGTGCGAAGACTTTGCTGAATTAACTTAACCTTATCCAGGGCATCTTGGACCAAATCTGTGCCAAGTAACTTAGCCTCACCAGGTTCGAAACATCCGATAGGAGAACGACAATGCCGACCATACAATGCCTCATATGGGGCCATCTCTATGCTGGGCTGGTAACTGTTATTATATGCAAACTCCGCCAAGGGAAAAAGTTGATCCCACTGACCTCCAAAGTCAATCACACATGCCCTAAGAATATCCTCTAAAATCTGAATCGTCCGCTCCGACTGTCCATCGGTCTGAGGATGAAATGTCGTGCTAAGCTCCACGCGGGTCCCCAACTCTCGCTGTACAGCGCTCCAAAAATAGGAAGTGAACTGAGGGCCTCTGTCTGATATGATGGAGACCGGCACACCGTGCAATCTCACTATTTCCCGAATGTAAATCTAGGCATACCTCTCTGCCATATAAGTAGTCGCCACTAGAATAAAATGGGCAGACTTGGTCAGTCTATCCACAATAACCCACACCGAATCAACCTTCCGCTGAGTCCGCGGCAACCCAACTACAAAATCCATGGTGATGCGCTCCCACTTCCATTCCGGAATGGGCATCTGCTGAAGTAGGCCACCTGGCCTCTAGTGCTTATACTTGACTTGTTGGAAATTTAAACATCTAGCTGCATACTCCACAATGTCCTTCTTCATCCTCCGCCACCAGTAATGCTGTCTCAAGTCACGGTACATCTTCGTAGCACCTGGATAAATGGAGTACCTCGAACTGTGGGCCTCCTCTAGGATCCTCACTCTCAAGCCATCAACATTAGGAACACATACACGGCCCTGGAGCCGTAATACACCATCCTCGCCGATAGAAACCTCCTTGGCACCTCCCTGAAGCACTGTCTCTTTGAGGATTGCCAGATGCGGATCATCAAGCTGTCGGGCCTTAATCTCCCCCAACAACGAAGACTGTGCAACCACACATGTTAGGACCCGGCTAGGCTCTGAAATGTCCAATCTCACAAGTCTGTTAGCTAGGGATTGAATGTCCAAAGCTAGTGGCCTCATCTCTGCAGGAATGAATGCCAAGCTACCCATGCTCTCCGCCTTCCTACTCAAGGCATCCACAACCACATTCGCCTTGCCTGGGTGATAAAGAATGGTAATGTAGTAATCCTTTAGGAACTCGAGCCATCTGCGCTGTCTCAAATTAAGGTCCCTCTGCTTGAACAAATGCTGCAAGCTGCGATGGTCTGTATACACCTCACATGACACCCCATACAAATAATGCCTCCATATTTTAAGAGCATGAAAAATCGCCACCAACTCTAGATCGTGCACAGGATAATTGTTCTCATGAATCTTCAGCTGACGAGAGGCATATGCAATAACTCGCCCCTCCTGCATCAATACACACCCCAAGCCAACGCGAGAAGCGTCGCAATATACCGTATAAGTCCCTGAACCGAAAGATAATACAAGAACTGGTGCCGTGGTCAAAGCCATCTTGAGCTTCTGAAAGCTCTCCTCACAATCATCAGACCAACAGAATGGGGCCCCTTTTAGGTCAATCTAATCAGACGTGATGCAATGGATGAGAAGCCCTGAACAAATTGCCGATAATATCCTGCTAACCCCAGAAGCTCCTGATCTCGGTCACTGAAGTAGGGCATGGCCAACTCTGAACTGCCTCGATCTTCTTGGGATCCACCTTAATACCCTCTCCTGACACGATATGCCCCAAAAATGCCACTGACTCTAGCCAAAACTCACACTTGGAGAACTTAGCATAAAGCTTCTGCTCTCGCCAGGTCTGGAGCACTACCCTCAAGTGCTGCTCGTGCTCCCCTATGCTACGTGAATGTACCAAGATGTCATCAATATAAACAATGACGAAAGAATCAATATAGGTCCTGAACACTCTGTTCATCAAATCCATAAATGCCGCTGGAGCATTAGTCAAGTCGAATGATATCACCAGGAACTCATAATGGCCATATCTCGTCTGGAATGCGATCTTCGGAACATCTGAATCCCGAATCCTCAGCTGATGATACCATGATCTCAGGTCGATCTTAGAGAACACCCTAGCACCCTGCAACTGGTTGAACAAATCATCAATGCGGGGCAATGGATACTTGTTCTTGATGGTGACTTTGTTCAACTGGCGGTAATCAATGCACATCCGCATAGTCCCATCCTTCTTCTTTACGAATAGCACTGGCACACCCCAAGGCGATACGCTGGGCCTAACAAATCCCTTAGCTAGCAACTCCTCCAATTGCTCCTTCAACTCCTTCAACTCCCTAGGAGCCATACGATATGGTGGGATAGATATAGGCTCAGTGCTTGGAGCCAAGTCAATACAGAAATCAATGTCACAATCTGGAGGCATGCCAGGAAGATCAGAAGGAAAAATATCGGCGAACTCTCGGACTACTGGTACTGAATCAATCATCGGAGACTCTGCAGTGGTATCTTGAACATAAGCTAAGTAGGCCAAACACCCCTTCTCAACCATACGTTGAGCCTTCAGGAAGGAAATAACCCTGCTAGGTGTATCTACAGTGGAGCCCCTCCACTCCAGTCTCGGCAACCCTGGCATCACTAGAGAAACAGTCTTGGAATGGAAATCTAGAACGGCGTGATGTGAAGATAGCCAATCCATGCCCGGGATAACCTCAAAGTCAATCATATCAAGAAACAGGAGATCTGCCCTAGTCTCAAAACCACAGAAAGTAACCACACAAGACCGGTAGACCCGGTTCACAACCACAGAATCGCCCACAGGAGTGGACACATGAATAGGAACACCCAAGGGCTCAGGAGAAATGGCCAGGTAACGAGCAAACAGAGATGATACATATGAATAAGTGGACCCTGGATCAAATAATACTGATGCATCTCTTCCACTGACGGAAATAATACCTGTGATGACGGCGTCTGAGGCTAATGCATCCGGCCTAGCCGGGAGAGCATAGAATCTAGCTGGAGTACTGACTGTTTGGCCTCCTCCTAACTGAGGAGTAGCTGGCTGACCTCTCCCTTTCTAGCCTCCACCTCTGGATCGGTATCTACCACTATGCCCTCCACCTCTAGATGACTGGGTCGCTGGTGCTGGAGTCGTGGGCTGCTGCCCCTACTGTACTGCCTTGCCCCTAAGCCTGGGGCAACATCTCCTCATGTAGCCTGGATCACCACACTCAAAGCAATGTGGCACGGTAGCCTGCTGTCCTGATGACTGTCCCTAGTGGCTCGTGAATCCCGTGGGAGGAGGCTGGATAGCCGGTGGACGATATAAAGTCTGTGGCATAGCACTGAAGTAGGGACCAGAAGAACCCTGAGGACTTGAATACCCACAGGTAGAACCCTGAATAGCTGGCGGTTGGTAGGAACTCTCTGGCATGGCGCTGAAATAGGGGCGTGCTGGAGCACCCCGGGCAGGAGGTGGTGGTGCTGAAGGTGGGGGCCTACTGCGCTGTCCCCTCCCAAACTGACCTCTACCCCTAGCTGAGGAACCTCTGAACTCTCCAAGGAATCTAGCTCTGTTGTCTTGCTGCATCTGCTCCCTACCCCTCTGACGATAACCCTCAATTCGGTGAGCAATCTCGACCACAAGCTGATACTCTATACCCATCTCTACCTCCTGGGCCATCCCCGATCGAATACTGGGATGCAATCCAGCAACAAACCTCCGCCCTCTCTCTGCATCTGTCGGAAGTATCATGAGTGCATGGCGTGATAACTCAGAAAACCTCACCTCATAGTCGGTCACAAACATCTGACCCTTGTCAAGGTGCTCAAACTAATACCGCATCTCCTCCCTCTCAGAGGGCGGAATATACCTGTCCAGAAACAACTGCACAAACTGACCCCAAGTGATGGGAGGTGAATCGGCGGGCCTGCCTAGAATATAAGAGTGCCACCATCTGCGGGCCCTACCCTCTAGCTAAAATGTAGTGAAGTCAACTCCATGTGACTCCAATATACTCATAGCGTGCAGTCTGTCCCTGCACCTGTCAATGAAATCCTGAGCGTCCTCATGGCGCTCGCCTCCGAAGACTGGGTGGTGAAGTCTGGTCCATCTATCTAGTAGCTTCTGCGTGTCGTACTCCCCAGCTGGCCTAGGCTGGAGTACAGCCGCAGCAACTGGCTGAACCCCCTCTGCGGGTTGGGCACCCGGAGTATGATATACTACTACTGCCTGAACTGGATCTTGAGCAGTAGGGGTCTGTGCTCCCCCTCCTGCCTGCGAAGCTGCTGGATCTGCTGGAAATAAACCAGCCTGAGTCATGGTGTCCATGAACCGAAGCATACGGCCCATGACCTCCTGGAATCCCGGCGCAGTCATGAAATCCGCCGGAGTAGGCACAGCTGCGGGCGCCTCGCCCTGCTCCTCAGTAGTGGGATCCCCCACAGGGTCTACTGGTGGTGCATCAGGAATAGCTCTGGGACGCCCTCGTCCCCTACCACGGGCCGGTGCCCTCCCCCAGCCTCTACCTCGGCCTCTGGCAATGGGGGGAGCAGCTCCTCCCGGGTTCGGAACGTCGGCGGTACGGGTCCTCACCATCCGTAAGAAAATAAAAGAGGAAACTTAGTACACTGACCCTTGCATGGTGAAGAATGAATAAAGAGTTGTCTTTATTAACACCCTATAGCCTCTCGAAGATAAATACAGACGTCTCCGTACCGATCTACAAGACTCTATTAGGTTTGCCCATAACTTGTGAGACCTACGTGAACCTAGTGCTCTGATACCATGTTGTCACGACCCATTTGGCCTAACTAGGTCATGATGGTGCCTAACACCACAGTTAGGCCAGCCAACCGTAGAAGTTTTGATTTAAGTCTCGATTATTAATTAACCAACCAAATATACTAGTGTTTTCATGTAAATAAAAGAAACTAGCAAGATCATACAGTGCTGATATAGTCATACAACCCCAAAATAATTGTTCTCTACAGTGTGTGCTAGAACCCGGTGTCACTAGCTACTGGCGACCAATAGAGTATAAACAAAAAAAATATACAAAACATTGTCCTACTGTCTGAATCAAAATAGACAGAAAATTATAAATACAGGAAAAGGACTCCTTCGGCTGCGAATCGGCATGAGGGAGAAGGCAGCTCACCGTAGAAGTCCCAGAAAAAGTGCTCACTGATATGCACCCGAGCGATGTCCGGATCCACCTGCCTCAAACCCTGTACATTTAAGTACAGAAGCGTAACATGAGTACGTAAACAACGTGTACTCAGTAAGTATCTCGTCTAATCTCGAAGAAGTAGAGAAGAGAGGTCGACTCGATACTTACTAAGGTCAACTAGTATATATATAAATACACAAGTGTGAATATAGCATGATTAA